>APFE030475973.1:83353-97966 GCA_000404065.3 Pinus taeda | reverse complement strand
CTCTCCAACCTCAAGTGACCCTTGAGCCATTTGAGAAGTGGGGCATGGATTTTGTGGGTCCTATCAACCCTCCTTCAAAGCAAAGGTCTTACATCATTGTGTGCACCGACTACCTGACAAAGTGGGCAGAAACAAAGGCAATCAAAGCAGTGATAAAAGAAAAGGTGGCTAAGTTTTTAAGAGAAAATATCTTCTACAAATTTGGCTGCCCAACAGAGTTAGTCACCGATCAAGGAAGCCAGTTCACCTCTAACTTAATTGAAGACTTGCTCGCTCATCACAAGATCAAGCATAGGACTTCCACCCCATATCATCCTCATGCAAATGGGTAGGTGGAAGTCACTAATAGAGCATTAGAAAGGATTTTGACTAAGGTGGTGAGCAGTAGCAGAAAGGATTGGGCAGTTCGCCTGGTTGAGGCCACTTGGGCCTACGACACCACTTGGAAGACCACAACCAGTTTCACACCTTATGAGCTGGTCTACGGGAAGAAAGCTCTGCTGTCAATAGAGTTCGAGTACAACACATTGAGGATGGCAGCTCAGCTGGACCTAGATCTCAGCCATGCTCAATGTGAAAGGTTATTGCAGTTGAATGGGTTAGATGAACACAGAATGCAGGCCTTCCTCCACTCAGAAGTGGTTCAACTTCAGAGGAAGATATGGCATGACCAGCACCTTAATGAAAAGCAATTCTAGCCAGGAGATTGGGCGCTGCTGTATGACTCCAGACACAAGGATTTCAAAGGGAAGCTGAGGACAAGATGGCTAGGACCATATATAGTGGAGAAATGCAATGAAAATGGTTCAGTCCTTATCACGACCATTGATGAAGAAGCCATCCCCATGCTCGTCAATGGGCATCAACTGAAGATCTACAGGAAACCCCCTTCGAGGCAGGAGTTCATTGAAATTGTGGAGAAGTCAGTGTTGGTAATAGAGAAGGGTTCTGCCTCTGTTCCGGCCCCACCTTGATCATAAAAAATAATAATAATAATAATAATAAAAGGAATAAAAAGATCCCTGGATGAAAACCTCTCTGAGGTGCCCAGGGCAGACAGTAAGGGTGAAAACCTCATGGAGGCGCCCCTGCTGTCTCTCAGAAAATAAAGAATTTGAATAAAAATACCTTTGGGGAAAACCTCTCTGAGGCGCCCAAGGCAGATAGTAGGGGTGAAAACCTCATGTAGGCACCCCTGCTGTCTCTCTCTCTCTCTCAAAAAAAAAAAAAGCAGGTTTAATCTCTGAAGAATTGCAGGAATACAATGCAGAAAAGAAGGTTGCCCAAAACAAGGACAGGGGTCCGTACCAAGTTACCAGGCATCCTCATAGACACTCCCTCCATGGACACTCACTTTTTCAGGATTTGGACACAATCTGGTCGAGGTTCAACCTCCTATAGGAAGTTTCAAGACTTTCTACAGGAAGTTCTGCATTTCTACAGGAAACATCCTGTAGAGCCTTTGGGCATGCCAGAATCGATTCTGGAGAGGGATTTGAAGCTTGAAATCTGTTGATGGGGCATGTAGCGACCCTTTTCTTCCATCCACCACTTGTTTCATCTCCTTCCACAGCCATTGCATCGATCTGGTTATGTATTCCTGCACAGTCATACAAGAGTTTTGTTTCCTCAGATTAATTTTTTTTTTCCTCCAAGTGACAAATCAAGCATGCAGAGGCTCGCACACTCTACCTATCAAGGCTCCATCAGGACCCTTCATCCGTGAATGCAATGCTGCTCATTTCAGCATGCATCTCAGGAGGAGAAGCAACTACAGGATGTCCTACAGGAATCCTGTATTGGCTGATCCGGCTGGAGCACATACTATGGAGACACTAGCAGCTCAAATCAGATGGAGCCGGCACATGCAACATTTAAAAACAGAGGGTCAGGTCCCAAAGTCTTTCATACAGCACCAGCCAATGAAAAAGGAGCTCCAGTGCCCGTGCACGAAGCAACATCGAGAAAATCCATCATTCCACATCCCGAAGCCTACAGAACACGTCCACGGACACACAAGTAAGTGTCTAACCTTATTCGTCGAATTGCATAGACTATACTCTGAAATTTGCATGACTGTGAAATGTGCAGATTGAACAAGTTCGGTGGCCAGTCAACTGGCCACCCACAACCAGTCGGATGGCCTCGTGGGATCCGAACGAGCCCGGTTATGCCAAACAGATGGGCAGTCGACATGTGGGAAGTGTCCAGTCGGGGAGAATCGACAGTTTGGCAGAAATGGCGGCGGTTAATGGAAAATAAAGGATTTGGCGGTCAGAGACACGCCGAAGAATGATGGCCGTGACGTTGGCTAATGGATTGACCTAGACAGCTCACCCCCGCGCCATGAATTGTGCAGTAATTCAAATTGCTCGGCCGAATAACTCACGATGAACCAATGTCATTTGCACTTGCAACCATTTTGCAGCAGAGTATGCGTCCTCCTCCTCTGCCGTTTGTTAGCCCGAGCTTCTCGGGCCATTCCAACATCCTCCCATGTCCCAGACTTGTCTAGAAGCACCGTGATGTCCTCCAGAAGCCGGAAAAGCTTTCTACAGGAAGGAGGTTTCCCTGAAACCCGGCATAACAGAGAAACTTGAACTGTCTACGTCGAAGTTGGCAATTTGAAGAGAGGTAGGCTCGAACACACCATTCTCATGCATGATATTTCGAAAGGTGGTGAATTCGATGTGTTGGAGTAGGAAAATTAAAAGCAAGTCTGCCTGTGAATCAAAATAGCAATTTACTTATGGTTGCATGAAATTTCTTCGTTGGTTTCCATCCAAGATTTTCTCCATGGGTCCTGAAGAAAATTCCTCCTGTAGAAAAGTTAAAACACTGTCAGGGCTAACCTGTGTGAAAAAAATGTGAATTTTACATGGTTATATGTATGTTGGGGGGTGGAAATTGAGCTCTGCATTCTGTCTAGGGGAACCATAGTCTTCCTTCTGTACACGGGTAGTCGAGTTTTAAAACCGGGGAATTGATACAAAGTGACCTGAGGGATATTGTTTTCAACGTTCTAAGGAGGAAACCATACACAGAATTCCCCTTCTGATCAAAGCACAAGCCAAAACAAAGCATTTTTCACCATGGTAGGAGGGTTTATCAGAAATGAACCCTTGGATTCCAAGAAATTGTGAGAAACTCCTGAGGTGGTAGACCTGTTTATCCGTGCAAATTGGATGACCTTCTGTGACAAAATTCAAGGTCACGATAATGAAATAATAGAGGAGTTCCTAAGGTCCCTGAAGCCTAAATCAAAGACACTAGCCACTGTAAATTTCAGAGGGCTGACCCTAAATCTCACCCCACAACTCATTAGCAGAGTCACTGATCTACCATTGGGGATACCCTGGGATAAAGAGGAAAGGAAATTGGGCCAAAAGGCCAAAAATGAATTCTTCCTACTAGAGGAACAGTTTTCAGAGGATAAGAATGGGGTCTGGAGAGCCAGCCTACAGCCATTTTGGAGCGAGGTTAGCCTTCAGATTATGAAATATATTACCTGTGAGGGGCGGTTTAGTATTGTATATGGTTATCACTTCCGTTTGCTAACTGAACTCAGGCACAAGATGGATTTACCCACAGAACAAAAGTTAAGCATCCCCTACTTCCTCCTACAATCCTTGATTGAGTGTGCCACAAAACTGAAGGAAGGGACACCAGACCAGCTGGCCCATCATGGGCTTATCAAACTTCTAGTAGAAGATGCATTCCATACCTATGTTGTCTCTCTCTCCTAGGAGATTTTTCGCAATATGTCTAAGGATGATGATATCCTAATTTTGGCCGAGGAACTCACTTCCTCCAGCAGTGAGGAGAAGGAGAACATTAAGGTAGAAAAGAAAGCCAAGGGTTAGGAAACCTCGGGCAAACCACCAAAGCGAGGACAAAAAGAGAAACAAGAGAAAGGCCAAGCTGCTAAGGCCAAAACTGTGGGTGGAAAAATGACACAAACACCCAGGGAGAAGAGATTGCAGAGCAGGGTAGAAAGGACTGAAAAAGTCTAATCAAGTGAAGGCACACCCAAGGCAGCCACACCCAAACTAAAGGAGAAGGCACCCGCAGCCAAGCAGGACAAAACAATGCAAACTGGTTCTACAGGAAGCCAGAAGGCCATTTCTACAGGAAGCCCAAAAACTGCTTCTACAGGAAGTCAGAAAATAGTCAGCACAAGGCTTTCTACAGGAAGTCTGGAAAAAGGGCAAGAGAAGGAAGAATCTCCTGAGATTCTAGCTAGGGAGGCAACAGCTGTGCTGGCCACCCTCAGCACATCTCCAAAGCAAAAAGAAAAGCAGAAGAGGGAGCCTTCCATGTATTTTAAGGCAAGAATAAGCACGAGGATAAAAACTGGCAGACAAAAAGAGAAACAGTCCAAAGGACCAATTACAATTGTAGACACCCCATCCAAACAAAAGAAATCCATCACATATGAGCGGGGAAGCCCGAAGACATCCACATGGAAAGAAAGGATGGAAAAGTTGAACTCAGAGGCCTCTCTACAGGATGCTAAGGTTGTTCTACATGAAACATTGGCTAGGCTGAAGGAGACCAAAAAGATGGAGGAAAAAGCAGCCAAGTCATCACTGGAGGAAGAGAAGGCTGATACCATTATGGAACCAAGCTCCTAGTCTAGCCTGGGCTCTTACTAGTCTAGAGGTCGGGAAGATCATTCCCCAAAAATTCACAGTGCCACTTTTCCTCGCACTAGAGGAAGAAAGAGTGAGGACCCACACTTGGATTAAGATCGCTAAATCCAAGGGTGTGGCAGATATAGGTCCTCTGGAGGAAAAGCTCAAGGAGGCCAAAAAAGAATTGGCAAGGGTACGACATGTGGAGAGCTACCAGCAGGCCAAGCTACAAGAAGAAAATGAGTTGCTTAGACAACAGCTATAGTTGCAGGGACAGAGGAAAGAAGACATGCCTCACCTCTTGGGAGAACAAAAGCAACAGGAGGAGGCCACAACAGCCAAAGACACCGCAGAAGAACAACAGAGAAAGGAAGGAATGCAGGCTGAAATTGAGACACTAAATTTCCAGATACAGGAAAAAGAATTGCAAGCAGGCCTAGAGATACAGTCTCTAAAACAGCAAATACAAGAGAAGGAGGCCCAACTAGCCTGCATGGCCAGTTGGGCAATGGAAGCTCTGTAGTGTTGGCATCCGGCCAAATCCTACGCCATATACCTCAGGGATCAATGGCTGCAATTTTAGATCAACACTTTGGCACAGAGAGGTATCACTCAATTCCAAAACCCCCAACAATTCATGGCTTTATGTGACAGCAGTTCGTCAGAAGACAAGGCCAAGCTATCAGAGTTCTACCTACACAATTTGGCCCTCCACAACATGACCTCGTGGGACCCCAACACTGCAGTAGGGGACATGCAACTTATGGCCATGACCTTGTGGCTAAACCATGAAGAAAAGAGAGAAGCAGAGGTCAGAAATGTCATGGACCGGGAACTACAGGAACCACTACTGATTAGAGTAGAGCTAGGGGATCCCTCAATATCTGCCCACCAGCACCTGGAAAACAACTCTCAGGCCCTGCTAGATTACATGGATCGTCAAGCTCAGGCCATAGCACATTTTGAGGACATGGAGCGACTGTTGGGGGACAACTGTGTTCATGCTTGCACCCGTAGGTGGAACACATTGTCCCACAGCCTAAAAATCAGAGAATACCACACCCCAACTAGAATGAGGGAGGCCTTGGCACGAGTGCCTCTCTACAAAAAGTCCATGCAGAATCTTCAGGCCAACTGGATAGGCCTCAAGTTAAGTCCACCTTTGCTTTTGGGGTTGCTGGAAGGAGGCACAAAAGAGGAGCATAGGCAGTGGGAAGAGGTGGAAAGGAAGGCCAGATTCCATGACAGTGAAGAAGATATTACTTCAGAAGCCTGGGATGTGAGGGAGGCGATCAAGGCAATCAAGGATGAGGAGCTGGACTAGTTGCTCAGAGGATGAGCAACCCATTTAGCAGGGGGGTGATGATGAGCCCCGAATTTGGTAACTTATTGGGCTCATTTTGCCTAATTGTTATTGTTCAATCCTCCATTTTTCATATATTATGCATGTGTTTTAGTATTTTTATGTCATTTGAACGAATAAGGGTGGTCACTCTATGTAGGAGGCTAATACGTGGTTATTTCAGGTTTTTTGGACAAATGTTGGAGCAAAACCAAGAAATCATGGGCTAGGTGATAACCAAGCTTGAGGTGAGGATTCATAGGGGGGTTGTCTCTAACATTAAATGGCCCTTCATCGGGATCTCCACCCTCAACTCTAAGCTCACAAGCCACCAAAATGGATCCTAAAGATAGCCAAGAAGATTTGGGAAGAGGGACTGTCTACTAGCAGTTGGGACAACCGAGTCCCTTTAATTTAGGAGGAATGCTAGGCCCCTCGTAATGTATAAATAAGAAGGCCTCAGCCTTCTTAGTTTACTTTTGAAACTATTGTATGTTTTGCACTATAGTGCTGTCACTTTCAGCTCGTTTTCTTGTAGCCATTGTGGTATAACTTTCTAATGATGACTATTTTTTTGATAATGACAAGCAGTCCTATTTGGTATCAGCTCTGAGTTCTTTATAGGAGCAGTATCTCTTAGGGTTGGGCCCAACCTGAGAGTCAATGCCTCCTTTATGTATCGTTATTTCTCCTTTATGTATCGTTATTTCTCCTTTATGCATTTGCAAAGTCATTTCTGTTAGGTAGATTAAATTGTGCTGATTAACTAGGTCACTGTTGATGGTTATAAAGGCTTTTGATGTTTAGATTAAGTTGGTAGGATATCAACAGGGAAAAATCTTCAGAAAAAGGCCAACGAGCACCTTTGGTTTCACCTCTCCCTCATAGGATCAGGAGCTGGGATCAAAGTAACCTTGCTGTCCCAAACAAAAACACTATTTTTGCTTTGCCATGCAATCACTAGTGTATGATTTTCGTTTGTAGAAGTTGGTTACATGTTCATATCTTCGAATGCTTTGTTGCATAGTTAATATACATAGTTTCCTTGCAAATAAATCTTCTGTTCATTCGCTTTACTGTTAGCTAGATCATATTAGGTTGGCATAACTAGGTCTTTGGTTTCTTGCAAGTCTTTATTGGTTCAGTTGGAAATATACATTGCAGAGCACTTGTACCACTTCTTCATCCACCCAAACTTCATTATACCCATATGTTCCATCCCCTAACTCGGTTTCTTGCCTCACGTTTATCATTTTGCCCACATAACCCTACCTTTTTGTGAAAACATTGCTTCAGCCCTCTTTGAACAAACTCAGCCATCTACATTTTCTCTCAACTCCATCCACCAGTCCCTAGACCACTTCAAACCCCTATCCTACCTCCATACCCACTCCTTCATCTTTCCTAACCCATCCATCCTCCAAAATCCCATTTCTGAACATCCTGTAGAAATTTCTGAACATCCTGTAGAAATTCCTGAACATCTTGTAGAACCCCTGCAGACTTCCTGTAGAAGCTCACAAATGAGGTTTCTTGTTAGGAAAACTCTGTAAAACTCTCTGGAAGGGTGTTAGGGACCCCTTAGGCCCTCTCTGAACCTTCCTAACCTCTTCCAAGCATTTCCTCTCGCCGATCCACCTCTGCACAGTCAAGAACAGTGAAAGCCTATGCATGATAATTCTGACAACTTATTCAAAAATACAAAAAGATGTTTTCTTCAGATAGAGGTAGTTTAGACACATGTATTTTACCTTCCTAGAAGTAATGGAATCTCTTTCAGTAGCTTGCATCCTCTTTTTCGCATCAGTGGGACTAGCTGGTCAGATTAGGGTTTGCTAGGGTTTGTGCTTTCTTTCAGCTTTTCAGTTTCTTTTCGCAAGCAAATTAGCTTCCTTCAAGTTAGCTTCCATCCATCATTTAACAAGCTTCTTCTCAGAGCTCATAGAAGTTGACTTGAGCCCCTGGCGGACTTGTGCCAGCTGACCAAGTAACAATTGCAGCAAGAGCTAGTACTTGTGCATACAACATCGTCGCTTCCAAGTTTGTTACGAACTACCAGGTTAATAAAAGTAAAGAAGGGAGTCCCAGTAGTTTCAGCATTATTGCTACAATACTGGAGCCCACCAACCACCAAAAGTTGGTTTTAGCATTTGAGAAAGTGAGGATACTGCGCCATCACTTGTCCAATTTCCATCCATCGAGCATTGCTTCGATTTGAACCTTTGAGTCCAACTCTCAGGTACTCAACATCCCCTTGAAGTGTAGTTTTTACCTTCTTGTCTAGAATTATCTCCTGCTGTAACTCATTGAGATACTCAAGCAAGAAATCCCCAATAGAGGGCAACTGACTTTGCTCTTCAGGATCTTCAATTAATGAAGGTTCATAATATCTCAAGTTTTCTGCATTAACGACTAAATAGATCTGCATATAAGCTAGAAAATCAAGACGAAAAGCATTTTCACCAGTTTTATCAAGTATCTTGAAAGGTCCATACCTTATTGGTTTTAGCTTCTTACCTTCACCCTATATTTTGTCTTTGTTGATTTACAGCCATACTTGATCACCAACTTGAAAACTATGCTCAACTCAATGCTTGTCATGTCTTGCCTTGTACTTGGCTTGACTTCTTTCTAGCTGTTCCTGTACTACCTGGTGAATTTCCTGGATTTGTTCAATGAACTTGGTTGCTTTGTCCACATCACTGTGTTCATCAACTGCTATGTCTTTACCAAAGACAAAATCTAAGGGAGACTTTGGTATAAAACCAAAACAACTCTCAAAGGAGATCTCTGAGTAGAAGAGTGCTTGGCATGGTTGTTGGCATGCTGCACATAACACAAATGCTCATCCCAAGGCTTGGAATGCTTGCTGCAATAGCCTCTGAGCAACTGGATCACTGTCCTGTTGACCACTTTTGTCTGACCATCTGTTTGTGGATGAAATGTTGTTCTCTTCTTCAATCTGGTGTCCATCAACTCCCATAGATTTGACCAAAACTTCCCAACAAATCGAGAATCTCGATCAGATACAATAGAAGTGGGTAACCAAAAATGAACCCATACATTCTGAAAGAAAAAATTTTCTGTTTGTTCAGCTATAACCTGCTTGTTACATGGTATCAAAATACACATTTTACTGAACCTCTCCACAACAACATACAAATAATCATGATATTTCCTATATTTTGGCAATCCCCCAACAAAATCCATGGAAACACTTTCCCAAGGACGAGAAGGAATTGGAAGTGGGGTGTACAAGCCTGATTTTCTATTACTTGGTTTTCTTGTAACACACATTGTACATCCTTTGATATATCTAGAAACTGTCTCATGCATTTTTGGCCAATAACAGAACCTTTGCAATTGTGCAATTGTTTTGCTTACACCAAAATGACCTGATATAAGAGAAGTATGAGCTTCTCAAATTATGTTAACTCTTTCAGTTTGTGGAATGCATAACTTTCCCAAATGATATAAGAGTTGGTTCTTTACATAATAACCCAATTCTTCTACTTGCTTGCCATGACTTAAAGTTACATATACATCTTTAAAATCTACTTCTTGAGCATATTGTTCAATGTAACTTTCATGCATTACTGAGTTATTCTTAAGTGTATTAGATGCATTTATGATTGGTCTTGATAACATGTCTGCAACCTTATTGCGTATGCCCTTCTGATATCTGATGACAAGATGAAATTGCTGTAGAAAACCCATCCACCTATAATGTCTTGATTGCTACAATTTAGTTTGTGAGTGCAAATATTGAAGTGGTTGATGATCTATATGTATGATTGTTTCTTTACCCATTATGTAATGTTTCCATAGTGGTTGATGATCTATATGTATGATTTTTTCTTTACCCATTATGTAATGTTTCCATTTTTTCACACTTTGTACTAATGCATACAATTCTTTATCATATGTGTGATAATTAACTACTGCAGAAGTAAATGTCTCAGAATGATAGCATATGGGTTTTCTGTGTTGCATCAACACTACTCCCATGGCATAGTCAATGGAATCTATATCAATCTAAAATGGATTTTGAAGATCTGGCAGTGCTAGTACTGGTTCTGTATTGATTTTATCTTTTAAGGTGTCAAAGGCTTTCTGTTGTTTGCCTCCCCACTTAAACACCTGTTTCAATCCTGTTAAAGCATGTAATGGAGTTGTAATCAAAGAAAAGTTAGAAATAAACTTTATCCAGTATTGTGTTGCCCCTAGGAAACTCCTAATCTCTATAGCAGATTTGGGTTTAGGCCAATTCACAATGACTTCAACCTTAGAGGTATCTATCCTCAATTCACCACCCCCTACAATATGACCCAAATAATTTAAAGATGTTCTGCCAAATTCACATTTTGACAGTTTTACATAGAGATTTTCTCTTTTTAAAACATCTAAAGTTTGCTTTACATGCTTTACATGATCTTCCCATGTCTTACTAAAAACAAGAATGTCATATAAATAAACAATTACCAAGTCATCAATAAAAGGTCTGAGTACATCATTCATAACTCTCATAAATGTAGCAAGAGCACGAGTTAAGCCAAAATGCATAACCAACCATTCATACAATCCTTGCTTTGTCTTGAAAGTAGTCTTCCATGTATCTTGTTCTACAACTCTGACCTGATGATAACTGCTTCGCAAATCTAACTTAGAAAAGTAAGCTACTTCTTTCAATTGATCTAATAAATCATCAATATGAGGAAGAGGATAACGATTCTTGATCGTTATTTTATTTAGTTCTCTATAATTAATGCACATTCTCCATGACCCATCTTTCTTTCTTACCAGCACGATTGGAGATCCACATGGTGATGTGCTTGGTCGTATAAACCCTTTATCGAGCAACTCTTGTACCTGCTTCTTTATTTCTGCATTCTCTAAAGCTGATAACCTGTACATTCCAATGTTAGGTAATGGGGCATCTTTCTGCAAATAAATATCATGTACTATTTCTCACTTGGGTGGTAGACCTTTTGGTTCTTGAAGTAGAACATGATACTCTAAAACAACTTTAACTAAATCAACTTTCTGTTTAGAATCACAGCCTTCAAATGCATTGGATTTTTCAGGATCCTTTGCCTTTACAACCATTAGTAAGAATTGCTTAGTTGAATTCACAATTCTTTTCATTTGTCCTGAGTTTATGAGAGAATAGTTATCTTTGAGTTTATAAGCTCTTACAATATATTCTATTCCATCCTTAGTGAGTTGATACTTATTCTTAGCTCTATAGAAAATAGCTTTTCTATCATACAAGTATGGACTTCCCAAAACAATACCACATATATTCAATGGAACTATATCTAACTCAACCTCATCTACAAATGTTGATCCAATAGAAAACCTGAGTTTACATTGTCTCGTTACTTGTAGCTTTGTTTTATCACACACCCAACCTAATGGATATGGCTTCTAGTGAGGTTTTGTTTATAATCCCAACTTCTTTACAATCTTTTTAGAAATCAAATTTACTTGTGATCCAATATCAAACAAAGTATCAATCTTATTGTGCTTGGAAATGACTCTAATACAAAAAATCTCATTTCTTTCCCTCTCATTACTTTCATTATCAACAGATTGTGCAGAAGTACTTGTGGATGCTTCGGAATTTTTATCTTTAATACCTGTGGCTGTAACTATTGTTTCATCACCTGAATCCGATCCCAAGTCCTGCTGAATAGCAGCAACATTATTTTTCTTCTTTCCACCGAACTTCTTAGGTTTCAGTTTTGGATGCAAAAACCAGTAGTGTGCCTCATCGTGTCCTTCTTTCTTGCAATGAGTGCATGAAGGTTTATCCTTCTTTACAATGTTTGCTTTCCTCTCCTTCCATTTCAGTTTCTTATTTTCCTTGCTCTTTCTTACAGAAGATTTAGATGACCCCCCAACCTCTGGGTTTATATTCTTACCTCTAGCTTCTAGATGTATGGCTTGAACTGATACATCATCTAAGCTATTGGGATTAAACATGAGAATAGTATGCTTTAAATAGCTTTGAAGACCACCTATATACTTCAATAAAGTCTCAGGCGAGTCCAATGATATACCTAGAGTTAATTCTCTCTTTCTGAATTCCTGAGTATAACTTTGTACACTTTGACCCTTCAATTGACAAAGAGTTCGCCAACTCATCATTGCCTACTGCGTGTAAGCTAAAGGATAGAATTTCCTTTTGATAGCATAAACAAATTCATTCCAAGTAGAAATGATTTTACCATGTTTTTGCAGATCATCTTGTGTCTTGCCTTCCCACCATACTAATGCAGTTCCTCCAAGTCGAAGGCTAGCTAGCTGAATCTTCTTCCTTTCTGAATCAACATTATGTACCCTATAATATACATCAATTTTCCTTATCCAATTATCTAGCTTTTCTACATTGAGTTCTCCATCATAAATCGGCAAATCAAACTTCACATCTAGTTTGATTAAGGAAGTTTTCTTCTTCTTCTTAGAAGAGCTAGAAGATGATGAAGATGATGAAGGTGATGATGGAGGAGATGGTGGCAGAGGCATTCCTCCTTTTCCTTTGCCTTCTAGAGAGGAAAATAGAAAAGTTTCCTCTGCTCCTTTGCCTGGTTTGGGTGTTGAAGTGCTTTCAGCTCGACCCTTCTTAGCTTCCAGATACGTCTCTTCCACCATGGCTTAGAGTGCCAGAACTTTCTATAAATTGAGATTCTGATCCCAATGGAGCTTCTTCTGCCAATCTCCTCTGAGAATAGATTCTTCCAATCTCTAGATTAGCCTCAACAAGTTCTCCTTCTCCTAGTCTAAGCTTTAATTTAGTTAGCATTCAAAATCCAGCACAAGCTTATCTAACCTTAACAAAACCAAAACCAAATGCTCTGATACCACTTGATCTCAAATGAGATCTTAAATCAATATTAAGGTATTATAGACTCATGTGCAGGAATTCCTATATTATTTAGTGCAATGGATCGAAAAGATTACGAATAATATAGACAATGAACATAATAAACACACACATCAACACAACAAATAATCAAGGAGTTCACCAGACTTCCTGGCTACGTCTCCTGTTCCAGCTTTCAGTGTTGACCTCTATATTAAGTCTTTAAGAACAGATTATTACAAGGGTGAGCTCAAAAAAAAGTCTCAACCAACAGTGACATCAAAGAGGGATCTGCTCGAAAACCCCAAGTCTAAAAGAGTGCACAGGCACTCCCTCTGTCCTGTTCCTCTATTCAATCTGCCTCAATATAACTAACTGACTATCTCTCTATGATTGTCTTCAACTGACCCCATTCTGTGCTGCCATTGAATGGATTTTAAGCCTATTTCTATTGTCTGTTCGCCTCCATTCTCGAGCTTTCTCCATTCTCGAGCTTTCTGGCTCCTGGCCGCTGTCCGTTCAACTCCCTATCTAGCATTAACCAATCATTGTAAAATGCTTAAGGTATGGTGGCCACCTGTTTTCAAACGGAAAGACTGGCGCGGTGAAAAATCCCAAAGAATTGCTTCTTTGTTTAGATAAAGAAATACACAAGAAAAACTCTAAAACAGAGAAATCGGACGCCTGCTATGCCTCATCTGTAATCGGTCCTTTGGCATCCCACACCGTAGATATGTTCTCATCCGATGATTCACATCCATCCCGATCATCCAACCTGCTTGTCCATTCTGCACCGTTGATCTACGACCATTTGATCTGATGGCTGATGTGCATTTCTGATGACTTACTTGTGCGAAGATCACCCACTTGAAAAAGCAGTTTTCTTTCTCCTTGCTGCGTGCTACGTGTCGGTCAGTGTATGGGATAGGGCGGAGCCCGTCCATTACCACTTACCGCCTGAAGCCCGCCCGAAATACCATTTAACGTTTGTGATGCAAATAAATCTTCGTCGTTGGTCTTCTGCCATTAGATCGACGACTGATGTCTTCCCGATCAAACAAAACTTGCTCGATAGTCCTTCGTCGTTGATCTACACTTAGTGGATCTGACGGTCCACAACGATTTCGGGTGAACAACTTTCCTGACACTTAACCAACTTTATGGACCCGATGGGAATTATAAACTCCCAATCTATTAAAGTTTGGGTCCGATTTATTAATTAAATTTTGATTACTTTAGCACCTGATACCCATTGGATGATGAGATCTCTCGATCCTGTGGTCTGCAGGTATTCAACATGCACACGTTTTAACTTCCTTGTGGTTCCATGCGATGCGATATGAACTCCATTTGTAATAAATATTATATATAATTAATAAATATATAATGGATGCGATGAAGGTTTTTGCTGCTATACTCTATTTTTCATGGTTTAAGCATATATTTCTCCGGTGCAATAAAAGGTTGCGATGCGATAATTCTTTAAGGGACTTTGAAACATATTTTCCCATTTTAAATACAATTGAAGACTTAAGAGTTTTTTCCAAGATCCATTTTGGATCACTTTTTTATAGACATTTTAGGATTTGAACATTTATTACATTGATAACCACTCTCGAGCTTACCATGGTAGAAATGTTGTAAATGTTTAACTTTTTGATTCCATCAAAATAAAATAAAAATAAAAATAACCACTCTTAAGCCCACCATGGTAGCAATGTTGTATTGTTTAACATTTTAATTCGTTCAAAATAAAATAAAATATTAATAAT
>APFE030475973.1:66048-82869 GCA_000404065.3 Pinus taeda | reverse complement strand
CATATATATTTAAAATATTTAAATCATCAATTAAATTGCATGTCTATATATAGATATACACATTATTCACTTACCATTGTGTGAAACATTCTATCGAAAAGAGCAGCTCAACGTACGACTTATAACATAGTTCTTCATTATGAAACATTCTATCGAAAAAAGCAGCTCAAAATACCATTTGTAACAAAGTTCAAACCAATTTTCGAGGAATGAACGTTTAACGATCTTTGGGATCTTTCCCCATAACTGCGCATTGCAAGAATCATATTTAATATTTTCCCTTGGCTTGATAGTAACTTGAAGATTTACTCTTAATTGAAGAATCATAACCACTAAATTTTCAAAACTATGAAGGGAAAACGTATCTAAAGTCATTAATGGTCAATCTACTTCGGACAAGATAAGTTTTTTATTTTTTATTTTTTCATGTATATGGCTCTTATTTTATACCTCACATTATTAATGGTTGCCATTTGATGCTCACACTATAAAAGATAGTAGGGGATTTGTTGATTCTTATACACATACCTATCTCTATTAATTATGAAAAATTCATGAGTTAAAATGTTTTATATTTGTATATATAATTTTTAAAACACGACGAAGGGAAAATCATATCTAAAGTTATTAATGATCATATATAGTTTTCATTTTATCCCTCACATTATAAATGGCTCTCATGAGTAGGGATTTGTTAATTGCTTTACATATATGAATCTCCATTAGTTATGAAAAAAATGTTGGCTAAAATGTTAAAATTTAATGAGGGAGGCAGGAGTGAGAAGAGTTATTCTTTACCTCAATGGAGAAATAGAGAAAAAAATTGCATGGGATTAGATATCACCTTGAATAATCAGGCATAAGCCTTAGGCCTCTATCAATGATTGAAAATCACATTTGCAAAGGGTATCTGTCACATAAGTGTTTTTGGTGATTTATTGATTATCATACAAAAATGTCACAAGATTATGGAACATATTGTTTCCAGGAAAACTAGTGTTTATTCAAATCCGCTAGTCCCACTAAGACGGGTAGCTATCTTAGAAACAAACAATTCAAAGTAACTTGTATTTTCCTTTATGGGAGATAGATAAGGGAGAAGCAGAGAGCACCAACCTTAATCTTTCGCTTGGCTCCTTGCTTGTTTCCTATGTCCTTTGGTAAAGCTTCAACACTCCTTTATCACGTTTCCCGCTTCAAAGAACACCTGTAGATGCAAAGCAACAAAATACCATCAAAGCATAGAGATCTATAGCACCATAAACAATGTAGAATCAGATGTACATTAACCATACAAATGCATTCACAAATATAAGATTTAGAAATATACAAGTATATGGAGGAAAACTCAAATAACTTTATTGATAGAAGTAGAAGAGAGGATTACAACCCAACTGTCTGATCCAGCATCATCCTCCCAACATGAAAGCCCTCTTCACCTCATGAATAGCAAGATCACCCAACAATACAATGTCTCAAAGAGAAATCAACAAAACTTCCTTACAGATTACAAAATTCCAGCCTCTGGATCTCTGGGATGAGGGATTCATATATAGATATTTGCAGGGGGCTGATTCAGCTTCTGGATTTTTGATTAGTATCATTTCACTAATAGTTCTTGGTTCCACTTGGAGATTTCATGATCTCTTACTCATCCCTGGGCAAATTCAGAGAGGCAAGTGTCATATGAGCAGTTTCTAGAAGATTCTTTGAGTTTCCACCTAGTACACTGCTCTGCCATTTGTCTGCTTTTACTCATCGCACTCTACAAAATGGCTTTTCAGTATGCATCCACCCCTTGTGTGTAATAGGTGAGATGCATCCCACCCTCAGCATGGAGCAGTCTGTATGGTCCAGTTTTGACCAATTCTAAGTAGTTTTTCAGGGAGAACTTTTGGGAAATGATGTAATCAGTTGACCTTAATCCTTTAGGGTATGAAACAACACTTTTAGGGGTTTAAGAGCCCTTGGTTTGTCAACATATGTGATTGGGGTTACAGTGCCCAAATATGTCTATAACAGTTGCCCCCCTAAAGCATGAGGTCGTAAATCTTCTGATGTCGGGTGAAATGCTTTATCATGAGGATCCAGGGTTTTTTGAACTGGAAGGTGACCTATAATAAGATACAATACAATACCTTATCTTCATAATATTTTTATGATCTAGCTGAGGCGGGCATTCCCATGCTCAATTTTATAAATTCATTTTCATGTACATAGGACAGACAATCGTCTGTGTGGTAGATTAATGATTCTGGTAGAGCCATCATCCCTTAGCTTGGCTAATCATATGTGCAGCTATGAAGTACATTTGATGTCTTTATTTTCCTGAATATACTGCAACCCGGATGGATGAAACTAGATCTGGGGTCTTCAAACTCATTCAATCTTCGCCCAATGTACAAGTTGATCCATGTGAAAAGATGTTCTGAAGTCGGACATAGAAAGACATCGCTTGATTACCAGCCAATGATGTAAGTTATTAATAGGCGTGAGAGGAATCACCGATAATGATAATGACCCTCAAGGTACTGTAGTACAATTCACGTGGTGTGAATATATGATTCAATGTTGAACACCATGCAAAATCGTTCGGTCGGAGGTCATTGATGTAAACCCATCGCGGGAAGTGAGAAACTTGCCATTGAGGCATGCAAGCTTCAAAGTACTGAAAAGGATGTTCCTAAGTCAACTTCTTGGATAATGAGCTGATGTCAACAAGAGTGACTCGTCGTAGGAGGGCCTTAATGAATCCCACATCTATGACACGAAACGAGGCCAATGATTTTCTGGAGGTGAAAACGATATGATGATACAAGGTTTAGGGTGGTGGTCATGAAAAATGGAGCATGAAGGTATTGCAGTGGATGAGGCATTCGCTGGGTTGGTGAATTCTCTGAGCGACTTCTCTTGAACATATCGGCGACACTGTGATGGATTGGTAGCGTTAACCCCATGAATGGTGCGGAGGGCCAGTGGTGATGGTGAACGGAATAACCCAACTTGACTCAATCATGGTGATGGAGTGAAAGTGTCATGTTCAAGAGCGACCTGCTACCAATGAAGTTCTTCAAGTTTTCTTCCCTTTTTCCCCAGTCATTGCTGACCAGTACCTCTTTATTTTTGTCAAGCTTGAGGAGGATAACATATCCTTATTCTATAATTTACTCTTTAGGCAAAACTTTCACTATGTTTTAGCGAGCCTAGCGACAATGAAACTCGCTCTTGCCCAGATGGACAAGTTTGTCGCTATTGTTTTAACGAGTTTAACGACAATGATAACTTGGTCCTTTTCATGTTTAGAGAGTTTGAAAAGAGATGGAAAGGAAACTCCAGTAGTCCTTTTTCGTGGTATAATCCCTTAAGTCCGAAAAAATATAAAATAATACGAAAGGGATGACTTTTCGATAGTTTTAACGAGCCGAACAAGACAAGCACTCGATCTTTTTGTGTAATGATCCCTCAGGTTCAAAAATATTAAAATATAGAGGAGGGATGGCCCTTCCATTTACTTTAACGAGCTGGAAAGGCCAGTAGCTTTGCAATCTTTTCATATTTTACGAGTCTAGAAAGAGCTTAAAAGAGACTCGTTTTTTAGGAACGAGTGATGTATCCGGGTAGCAACTGGTTCCAGGTAAGATTGGAACTTTTCAAAGATGACAGTGTAACGAGGGTGGCTAATAGAATCACTCGTCACAGCTGTTCCTCAAAAGGGTAAACAATCAAGTGGAGGTGTATGATCGACTAAAAAAGTGGAGGTGACGGTAAGAACATGACCAAGGCTCAAAAGGCTGATAGCAATGCGATCACAAAGGTTATTTACCAAAAAGCAGGTTTATTTTTTAATGAGCTTGAACCTTGTGCCAACATGTGCTCAATGGCGGGTTTATTTTTTAACGAGCTTGAACCTTGTGCCAACATTGCTTGCTTTGGTTTCATGTTTACACAAGCTTAAAATGAAAAACTATGCTTGTTATAAGTTCGCATGCCCCCAGCATAATGACGCAAATCGAGGTGCATGCCCCCTAAGCTTCATTGCATTCAACGCGGTGGTTACCTACGAGATCTTTGAAAGACTCGACTTGGATTTTACGAGATCGTAATCAAAGACTCGATTTGGAAAGGGAGTTGTTTCATTTTTTAATGAGGTTGACACAGTAAAAGAACTATCCTCATAACCCTTGTTTCATTTTGTAATGAGATTGACATAAGATAAAAACCGTCCTCGGTGACCCATAGTATCAAAATGGTCAGAGTTCTTCTTAATCTTTGATGATGTAGAAGATATCATATGACAGGTTTCCACTGTGGCCACTTGCGCTAGATTACTTGAAGGTGGGAGGGAAAAAGCACCCATTAAGGAAGGGTCTTTTAGGAGACCTACTCCAACATTTTGAAGCGATTGAGAACTTCCATGGATTAACGGAATGCTTCGAGTAGTTTGTGAACTGTTGGGGAAATAGGTTAGTTGGTCAATGATTGTAATTCCACCTATGAAGGGAAATGCAATCTTTCTAAAATATGTTGACACAACGGCAGCCATAGTAGGATATTGTAGTCAAGGTTTCCATCAATGACCTCGACTTCAATTTCTACCGTCTTGCCCCCCAGTTCAACTTGTAAGTTACTTGAAATCCCGTACGGCGTGTATGTTCTTCCATCGAATGCTTTTAATGTCGTTGATGATCGTGACAACGATGGCAAGCCTAAATTTCTCTAGCAACTCATTGACATAATACAGGTAGATGCCCCCTCATCAATAATTGTTTGACGAAAAATTTTATTGAGGGTTTTTACCTGTATAAGGAAAGCGAGTTGGGCTGGTAACTGAGGTTCATATCCTTTATGGTTGAAGGCCACAAGATTGGAATCCCCTGGGTCAATCCCACCTATTACTGATAACAGAGCCTGCTTTTGGGAGGGGCAATTCTGCAGTACTTCTAGTGTCGACATAGCGGATGGCGATTGAGCCAGATCTTCCACTATATTATAAATCTGTAGTACTCAGGCATGAGGATTAAATGTCGATTTATGTACTACTCCCTTAAGAAAATTTATAGTTAATTAAGGAACGATGGGTGGAAAAACTTCTGGCGAAGTTGTTGTCGAACTACTGGGTTGATCTGTAGCCTTATTGTTCGACGACTGTGGATTCCCATAATCTTTATTCCTTGTCGATATCAAAGCATCATTTCACTGTTTCGAGATGGATAACATAAGCACTTGGGATGGGGAAGCTTGATCGATAGCAACCAGGTTAGTTTATGGGTTTGGAAATGGATCATTCAACACCACTGAGGTAGTTGAAGTCTTTAAAAATTTCACAACCTTAGCTCGATGTGGACAATCTTTCGTGAAATGCTCATCATCACATATTAAACATGGATAATGAGGTTTATGTTTCCTAGCATGGTTCTCAGAAGATTTCTCAGGAGTCGAATCTTCCTATTTCTTCTTTTTGTTTTTCCCTTTCTTCTTGCCCCCTAGTTGCTTCAGTTCTTTGCCTTTGTCGGATGACACAGCATTAACCTCTGAGGTAGGAAGTTTGTCATTTTCTTTTTTACTAGAAACTGAAAGGGCCTTACCAGATGGAGGTGCCAATCATGCCATCGCCGGCATGAGTGTCCTTGTTTGATTTAGGAGGGGGAGGAACATAAAATTTTGGTCTAGGAGTGTCATGAATTTTGTCATAGAGCATGCCAAACTGAGTATAGATTAAGTCTAGATATTATGCACGAGCAATGACTTGATCTTCAGTGACAACTCCGCCCTTGGCCACATCTCCTGTAATAGAAGGTAATAATGACTTAATAAACCACTCAGCTAGAAGCTGATCAGGGACATAGGTCTTTACCATTCGATGATACGTCGCCACTCATGGATATGATTAGATATGTGAGTGGCTATTGTCTATTTAAAATTGGTAAGGAGCTCTGTTCCTGTTTCATACCTTATGGGTAACTGAAAATGGGTTAAAAAGGTGGTGGCAAGGGCGCCAAAGTTATCGAATGAAGTTCTAGGTAATTCAATGTACCATTTCGCTGCCAGACCAGTTAGCATTCACTGAAAAAGGTGAAGCCTAATCGAATCATCATTGAGGGTATTGGACGAATACCACAAATGAAAGGTCATTGCATGATTTGATGGATCTTCACCCGGATTTCCATTGAATTTAGGAATATCTGACAGAAGTTTATGAGGAGTCGTTGGCCACCAAGGGGCATAAGCAAATGGAATATTTGTTAGTCGATTCAAATCTGGTAATTCTAAAGTTGCTACGAAAGGCAACTGTTGATTCAAGTTTGGCGAAGCATACCCAGGATAAGATGGGATTGCCCGAGCAGTGGGTCTTTGCATACTAGCATAATGTATTTGATGTTGATAACTTTGATAAGGTTGATGGGCATAACCATTATAATATGATTGTTGGTAACCATTTTGAACATACGGTTGCCCATTACCCGCAAAGTTTTGTTGCTCAGGTCCTCGGTAAGTTTGCTGGAATTGTGGTTGTTGATATTGCACCAGCCATGGTTGTTGGACCATTTGCTGTTGTCCAATACTGGATGTTTGGCCAAGATGAGGGGTGATAGTACCCGTTTGAGCCTTAGTCACTTCAATTAAGGAGCCACTAATTTGTGGTTGTGATTGAGTCATGGAGACAAGAGGCTGTTGTATTACGACGTGAGAGACTTGAGGTTGACATACAACAGGAAGCGCTTGTACTTGCGACAATGACACAATAGCCAGTGTAGTGGGAATGTTCGAAACAAGTTGATTTGGTTGCATTGAATATACAACTCTTGGCTATTGAGGCAGTATTGGTACCCAACCACTGGATGCAATTCCAGCTTGACCCGAATTTTGTTGTGAACTCTCATATGGTTGCTCTCCCAGAGGGAACAATGAAAAGGCATACTTCCCCCCATATGGTGGCAATCCAGTGTTCAAAGGGTAAATTGGTTTTTGGAGATTGGACTACCCAAATTGATATTGATTTGAAGGATCGAATTGCTGAGTCTCAACACAAAAAATTCCAGATAAGATTTCAGATGAACAGATAGGAACAGGCCATGCTGTCGAAACAGTCCCTGGGTGGACTCCATCTAGCAGTTGAGAACTAGTTGGGACAGATGGTATACCAGCGAACATTGTTTGAGATGTTCTGCTACTACTGTATCAGATGACACAGTCCTAGATGTTGATGGTTTTTCAAACATATCTAATCTATCCAAAAGATTTCTTAGCAATTCGACAGGAACTTTCGATGAAGGATGATTGAAATAACTAACTTCAGTAGTAGTTAGGTGTAAGTGGATCCTAGTTCTAAAATGCAATGGGGTACTGGATGGAAGATCCTCCATAAATTCTTCTATAGCAATCAGTCTAGGTGGAAGAGGTAGACCGTCAGGACCGTAAAATATTTCTGGGGCCGAAGAAGGTATAGTTTCTGCAGCGACAGATACTGGAGGGGTGAGGCCTTATGAATTCTGGAATTCAACTCCCAGATGTTCAGGTGAATGAACTTCAGTTTCTAGGTCAGCTCTAGATGGATTTGTTTCAGGTATTGAGGCATCTACTGTTACACTAGGATCAGTTCTAATGTCCTCTTGTAACTGCGGAACTTCTTTTGTAGAGGCATGGGTACCAGAAATAATTGGAGTAGCTGGAGTCTCTGATGATGTTGAAACACAAGTTTCAAATAAATAAAGAGATTTCGACTCAGTTAAACGAGATCACTTGGCTCGGAATGGTTTCGTTTCTGGAGTCAAAGACGATTGACTCATTAGTCTCCATGAACGACGGGGTTTTGATTGACTTTCTTCCATGATTGTGGATTACTTGATCAACTCAAAATTAAAAGGGGAAAATGTTATTCCAAATTAAATGAATTTTATGATGCTTTGACACAACTTGCTTTTTCAATTTTTAAGAGTCAAGAAAAAGCTAAAGGTGACTCTAGCTGCCTTCGATTTTTAATGAGCCTGAAGTGACAAGTGCTCAGATGGACCTTTTCTTTTAAGGATTCAAAAAGGAACGAAAGTGACTACTCTGGAAATCTAGGCAGAGGGATTACCAAACCAATTGCAAAACTGCAATATACACCTCGGTGGTAAATTATAGAGAAAGTACCGAGGACTTTACATACGACAGTCAATCTTCCCGAATGTTGTGTTCAGTGCATTGTGATCGATAGGGTGGCAGACATGGCTTCCTAAGGATAAAGGATATCATCCTATTGTGGTCTCTGAATATATACTCGATGGTATGTGGGAGCACAAGTATGTACTAGCACTTGTCGTATCAAAGAGGAGGAATCACCCAACCTACAATGAAACCGATAGTTACCAGGCTTTACGACGCTAGAATATGTCTCTAGCCTAGACTTCTAGATGTTGTGCGTTAGGTTCCAAAGAATTTTTATGTTCATTGAGGTTTATTTTATAGTTGATTTTATTAATAAGTTTTCCTTTCAAGGTTCACCACGTGATGTAGATGTACAATTCCTAAATATGAAATCTAAATGATAAACAGCCATTTGTTTTCTTTTAGCAATGAAAATCCTAGCTACTAAGGAAAGAAGAGTAAGATTCTTTCAATAGAGAGCAAAGAGCACACACTAAATTCACTTTTCCTAAATCAATTTCCGCATGCAGTCTAAATGCAAAGGCACATGCATGTATTTGTTTTTTCGTTTCCTTAATGTGAGAATGCCAAAAAGAAAACTAAGTACAGATTTGAACTACTTTTCTTCAAAGCGACACTTTAGTAATTTCTTTCAAAAATGAAAGGAAGACTAAGACGACACTTTCAATTTCGAATGGAAAACTGCTTTCGACACTTCAAAGAATTGACAATTCACATCAAATACAATGGCAAAATTACGATCGACTATCTAAAAGAGGAAGACTTTACGACACTCTTTTTCTTGACTAAAAACAACAGTTGCGACACTTTTGAATCAAAAGACGATAGTTTGATTAAGCTACTTTTTGCAAAGGAGGACTGTAAATGACGAAAAATACATAAAAAAACATTTACAATTCCTTATCAATGGAGGATGAATGATGTAAAGGAATAAGGTTTCAACAATGATATACTGGTCATAGGCTGTAAAACTACTGAATAGAGCTGAAAACAATGAAGAAAAAACCAAAATCTGGAGAGAGAAATAGTCTCATTCAATCATCGCACCTGTCCTTAGGGGAAATAGGGATGTATCTCACTTGCAGCACACGGGAGGTGCGATACATCCAGACTGTTAATGAGAGACAGTGCGATGGTCCAGGGATGAGACTGAGCTTGGTTTTACTCATAGTTTGTAGCTGAGTTCAGTGAATTAGGCTGAGATTATGATGGACAATAAACACAAAGTATAGGGGTATGATCTAATGAGGTTATTGAGCTACCACTAGGGCACTTAGTATGTTTTCAAGTCAGATGTTCAGTTCATAAACCAACCTAGATATTGACTGAAGCAGGGTTGATCTACTTTACAGTTTCATAGCAAAAGCAGTTTGAAGGCTAGCTGGCTTAACTTCAGGCTTCGTCTGTATTTTATAAAGCAAACAACAGTAACAGACAAACAAACCATTCGTTCCCCAGCGGAGTCTCCATTTTGTTTCTAGGAAAACCAGTGTCTATTTAGATCTGATAGTCCCACTAAGATGGGTAGCTATCTTAGAAACAAACAATTCAAAGTAACTTGTATTTTCCTTTATGGGAGATAGATAAGAGAGAAGTAGAGAGCACCAACCTTAGTATTTCGCTTGGCTCCTTGCTTGTTTCCTCTGTCCTTTGGTAGAGCTTCGACACTCCTTTCTCACTTGTCCCGCTTCAAAGAACACCTATAGATGCAAAGCAACAAAATACCATCAAAGCATAGAGATCTATAGCACCATAAACAATGTAGAATTAGATGTACATTAACCATACAAATGCATACACAAATATAAGATTCAGAAATATACAAGTATATGGAGGAAAACTCAAATAACTTTATTGATAGAAGTAGAAGAGAGGATTACAACCCAGCTGTCTGATCCAGCATCATCCTTCGAACATGAAATCCCTCTTCACCTCATGAAAAGCAAGATCACCCAACAATACAATGTCTCAAAGAGAAACCAAAAGCACTTCCTTACAGATTACAAATTCCAGCCTCTAGATCTTTGGGATGAGGAATCCATATATAGATATTTGTAGGGGGTGAGTCAGCTTCTGGGTTTTTGATTAGTGTCATTTCACTAATAGTTCTTGGTTCCACTTAGATATTTCATGATCTCTTACTCATCCCTGGGTGAATTCAGAGAGGCAAGTGTCATATGAGTAGTTTCTAGAAGATTCTTTGAGTTTCCACCTAGCAAACTGCCTCTGTCATTTTTCTGCTCTCGCTCATCGCACCCTACAAAGGGCTTTTCAGTATGCATCACACCCCTTGTGTGTAACAAGTGAGATGCATTGCACCCTTAGCATGGAGCAGTCTGTATGGTCCAGTTTTGACCATTTCTGAGTAGTTTTTCAGGGAGAACTTCTGGGAAATTATGTAATCAGCTGACCTTGATCCTTTAGGGTATGAAACAACAATTTTAGGGGTTTAAGAGCCCTTGGTTTATCGACAGATTTGATTGGGGTTGTAGTGCCCAAATATGTCTATAACACATATGGAGAATGATTTTCCTCCAATATATCATTGGATAAAGCTCCTTTTAGATAGGTTTGAAAATTTTGATCTCTACCATGTAAAAGAGAAAAAATCAGCAAGCTGATGAGAAGGCTAATATTGAGGTAAATTTGGCCCAAGGAATACTTATGGAAGATCAAAATAAGCCAAAATAATGTCATATCCCATTAATGTGCTTAATCAAAGGATGATAGTTCCATGGTTCTCATTAAGAGGAAATTATGGTCTGAAAACCCTCTTAAACATGTTTTTAATCCCAAGATTTAAAAGAGCCTCGAAGGACACCAATTCTAGATGAAGGATTCCATTAATCAAGCAATTAGATGGGAATACACAAGGTGTATTTCCAAGTATCAGGACAGGTAGAGTAAAGATGAAAAGATGTTAACTACCCACACCAAGCTCAGACATGGTAGTACAACTTTTGACCTGGAACAACCATCCTTGTTCCCACGTGCTCTCAATTTGATGGTCATAACAATGAGTCTCCAAGATCAATTTGAGTGAGGAAAAGATGAAAGAATTCAATGCGAAAAGATCTACGTTGAATTTGTCTCAGATCTAGGCAAGACTTGAAAGGGACAAGTACTCATGTTAAAACTACAGTTGATTAGCATTAGTAAAAAAAGAGAAGAATACGTGACTTTTGCAAGTGAAAACGGTTCTAGTAAGTCCCTAGATGAGTAGTTGGATGCAATAAAAAAAGAGTCTCGAAGCTGGTTGCTAAAATAGGAGAAAATATAGTGATTGTGGCTCGTTCCCACTTTGTTTTGATATCAAATCAACTTGGTGACCTAAATAAATATGTGGAGTGCTTGTAGGCAGTAGTAGATTTGTTAATCACTAAAATGGAGAAGTTGGTTTAAAAGGTGCATAATGTGGAAGTGTCAGTGGAAACCACCGTCGTTAATGTGTTGACGGAGGTATTTGGTCTTAGCAAGCATCAAATTGGAGTGTTGGATGAGCAACAAGTGGAGTTGGGCAATGGAGCCTCAGGAAATCCACCATTGCATATTGAACTGTATGTGGAACTAATGAAAATGGGGCAGGAAATCATAATGAAACCTCTACCACAAATGGACATTGATCACATTGGAACAAATGGACTAAATGGGAATGAGGAGGAGGGTAGCGGGTAGCTTCTTCATCAATTTTAAGTTCCACTATGTTTTGCAGTTTTGTCATTTTCATTGGAGTTTTTTGGAGATCCTACAAGATAAATTTTGTTATATATTTAGTGGAAAAATCTGAGTCTATAAGAAGGCTTTAGTTTGAGCAGTACTAGAATACCATGGAAGAAACTCTTTTCTTGAATGTAAATGTGCTACATTATTCACTTACTATCTCTCTCTCTCTATTATATATATATCTATATATAGATATAATATATATATATATATATATATATATATATATATATATAATATATATATAATATATATATATATATATATATATATCTATATATATATATATATATATATATATATATATATATATATATATACACATATACATATATATATGGAACATTAATAGATTTATGAATAAATGTGATACTCCTCTTTCTTAGGTCCAAAAATAAATTAAATTTATTTTCAAATTCGCACCAAAATATCAAAGTTTTAAGCCATGAGAAACATTAGTACTTACAAATCTCAGTGAACTGCACAATAATTTCATTATTGTTAAACACTCAATTTAAGCATTTCCTAAGTGAATTAAATATCCTTATTTTGAAACAACATTTTGACAGCTTGTATAAAGTCTAGAGAAGTGGACTATAGTACCTTTATTGACAATATGTGACATCGAGATTGGCACGAACATGTTCCGCTGGGCCACATAGTCGCAGTTAGGCCTGCAATTTCAAATTTGTTTGGTGTGTGAAGTTATGAAAGTCACTTGTTTCACTTTTGAGTTATAACAGTTAGGGGAGAGATGTCTAATGTTGTGCAGGGATCAGTAATTGATATAGTATTGGTCTCACTGAACCACCAGAAGTTGAGACTTGTGCAACCAATATTTAAACAAAAATAAATAACATTAAGTGCAGATATGTTTTAATTTATGTCTAAAATTTCCCAAAACATTGACTCAGTGCACAATTGTCCATAAATAGTATCTTAATAATTAAGAGTACAAATCATATTGACTCAACTAGAAAATAGATAAAACTATAAATCCTTCCAAAATGGTCTATTCTATAAGTACAAAGTAGCAGTCACTTCAACCCACACTCATCAGAATTGAAGTTATGTATCCCAAATAAATATCCATACCTACACACAAGAAAGGTGAATGCATGTTAGTCATAACGGCTGTGTTGTTCAACATTTGAACCCACTGTGTTCAATAAATGACACCCAACCGAATAACATTTAAACCCACTTGTTCAATGAATGACATCCAATCCAATAACTTTAGTAAATGACACTCAATCGATTCTATTTCCCATTAAAACATATCAACCACATGGATAAACAAAAAACAAATTCCCATCCATTGGATCACATCCAATTAAATCCAGATCACACATTCAAAATGAAGTCATCGCAATCCATGTCCATCCTTGCCACCAATTAAATTCAAGTGCAAAAAGCTATACTAGAAGTTCAACCACTTCTGAAGTTGCATGTTTAACATCAAACTATTCACCAGCCCTAGCGACAAATTGACAGTATATTTAGGTTAGTTACTTCAATTACAACACATTTTCTTACAATTTTATTCATTTCTCATAGTTTTTATTTCAGTTCTTACAGTTACATTTTCATGAAAATATATTTTTTTCCTATTTTTCTACATTCTCAATCATTTTAAAGTTTATTGGAAAATATGACACAACGATAATGAAGAGTATTGGCTAGTATGGCTAGCTACAGATGAAAAAGAACAGAACTTGTGGAGATAAACTTTAAATTGAACACACAATTTCAATTACATATTTGAATTTAAATAACAGTTTCTAAAATAGAACTAAACTGGATCAACATCTCAACCAGAAAGGCCACTTTGTTTAGTTTAAATTCCTAGGATGTTTGTGGGTGCCTATAAAAGTGTAAGACTTTATAGTTTTCAACATTTAAGGATTAAATATGGTTGAAACAACTGTAAGTCAACGCACTTTATAACTAGGTCCAAAAACACAGCTAAGGCTACCCTAAAAAACCAAACGAAATAGAGAATTTGTCAAATTGGTGTTGTCTAGATTGGGATTCCACAGTGTCATTTCACCATCCCTTGGTAGCCTCATTATTACGAACTCTAGATCTTTCTCAGAATAATTTGACAGGAAGAATTCCAATAGATATTGGGCAGTTAAAGGCGTTGGGAGTTCTCAACCTCAACTTTAATTTTCTCTATGATTATATTCCAAAAGTGATATGTAATTGTACAAAGCTGCAATTGATTTGATTCTTAGTAAACAACTTGGTAGGGAGTATACCAACAAAAATTGGTCATCTAGTCCAGTTGGAACAACTCTGCCTTAGCAACAATAATCTTAGTGGAAGTATTCCAACTTCTTTGAGCAATTTCAATTCTCTCTAGGTGTTTTCCATTGGATACAACAATATCACTGGTTCAATCCCCTCTCTACCGGAAATATCGCTGAAAATAGCATGATGGGTAGCATACCTGAAGCTATTGGCAATTTGACTAGGCTCATCTACCTAAATCTTGCTCAAAAAAACTTTATTGATAGCATACCTCAAGCCATAACAGAATTGAGATAGTTGACCACCTTAAATATAGGGGAAAGCAATCTAAATGGAAAATACTGGAGGGCATTGCCACTTTGAACCATCTTCAACAGCTTTTTCTAAACAACAATGATTTTACATCTACAATTCCAAAAGGCATAGGAAAACTTCATTCTCTTACAAAAATATTTTTGAACTCAAACAATATTTCTGGTAGCATTCCTGAAAGTATTAGCGATTTTTTTTCACTTTAACAATTAGATATATCTGAAAACAACCTAGAGGGACCAATCCTAGATCATATTGGCCAATATGTGGGATTATAAATGTTAGATTTGTCAAAAAACAAGTTGAATGGAAATATTCCTTCATCTTTAGGTAGTTGTAAATCTATGAGGAATTTATAACTGCACCAAAACAACTTGTCTGGGATATTACCACCAATTTTAAGTAAATGTACTACTTTTCAAAAGTTAAAGGTGTCAGAAAACAAACTGAGTGGAAATCTAGAAATAAGATTTCTAATTTCTATGGAAGTTCTCTCTACTTATTTTAATAGCTTCTTTGGCCCAATCTACCCAACTTCAATTGCTAGATTTAAGCAAAAATAGAATAACAGGTTAGCTACCTAGCTACCTTGTAACTTTGTATGAATTAAGAGTTTTAAGTGTTGGTTATTTAGATGTTTCATCTAATGAACTCTGTGAAAGAATCCCACTAGGAACATAGTTCGACACTTTCAACAGTACTCCATTTCAAAGAAACAAATGCTTATGTGGTTTACCTTTACAAATATGAAAGGAAAAAGAAAAATAAATTATAAAAAGAACCAAACCAGATCAACATCTTAACTAGAAAGATCACTCTGTTTAGTTGAAATTCCTAGGATGTCTGTGAGTGTCTCCAAAAGGGTCAGACTTTACAGTTTTCAAAATTTAAGGAATAAATTTAATTGAAACAATAGTAAGCCAATGC
Organism: Pinus taeda; assembly: GCA_000404065.3. Lineage (NCBI taxonomy): Eukaryota > Viridiplantae > Streptophyta > Pinopsida > Pinales > Pinaceae > Pinus > Pinus taeda. The sequence continues at coordinate 67,506 of APFE030475973.1, read as the reverse complement.
ACTTTATAACTAGATCCAAGAACATAGCTAAGGCTACCCTCAGCAGCCAAACAACTTGCAAAATTACCATCTGTTCCCAATCCAAACCTAAGATGTAAGTGGTTACTATGAATAGCAATAATGACAAACATGAGTCTAAACAAATTAATTCAAACAACAATAAGTACCAGATCAACATCTTAACCAAAAAAAGAACCAAGTGACACTTTTTATAGTTGAAATTCCTCTTATAGCTTCCTTCATGTTTAAAGAGTGATAGCTATAGGAATAATAACAGTATTGACATTAGGTCTCTAAGTTGCCAAAGAACACAAATAAGAATTCAAGGATAGCCCAAAAGAAAACAAGCAATGCAGAAGTACCTAAAGCATTACAATCAACAGTAAGTAGAGGGGTCTGCTCATAGTACCAGAAGGCAGAAACCTAGGGAAAACAAGCAATGCATAAGTTTATGAAGCATTGCAGTTAAAAATAAATAGATGGCTCTACTCAGATGACAAGACTGTAGAAACCTAAACGATCTTTTAGGAAAATTGAATACTAAAAATATGCAAATATGTGAGTTTATGTAGACATGGTATTTAGAGACCTAATGAAACTAAACAATATTGACAAACATGACGCTAAACAATTTAATTTAAATAATAGTTTATAAAAAAGAACTAAACTAATTGTTTATAAAAATAACAATTGAAATTCCGAGGATGTCTGTGAGTGTCTCCGAAAGTGTCACACTTTACAGTTTTCAACATTTAAGGATTAAATTTAATTGAAAAAATAGTAAGCCAATGCACTTTATAACTAGGCTCAAGAACACACCTAAGGCTACCCTTAGCAGCCAAACAACTTGCAAAATTGCCATCTCTTCCCAATCCAGACCTAAGATGTCTGTAGTCACTATGAATAACAATAATGACAAACACAAATCTAACGAAAAAAAGATTAATGAATTTCAACTATAAAATATATGTGTTAAAAATTTCTAAGTAGTTAATCCACACAGATCCATTAAAAACAACCTAATATATAAAAATGAGATTTAACCTCCTCACCCCTCAACAAACCAATTGAAGTATCACTTATAAACTTATATAATAAAAATATATAATTTTTGAAATTTTATAAATTAATAATTTTATAATATTTAAAAATTATAATTATAATTTTAATGTAATTAATTATATTTTTCAAACCTCATAATAATATTTTCCACCATTCACCTAAACAAAATCCCACGTTCCATACATTTTCCCACTCTCGACCTCCACATATATTTAGTATTTTTTGTTAGTGTGCGGAAGGGACTCCATAACATTGCCTACACACTTATTCCTTGCACATAGGGATGTGTTGTACTCAGCTATCTTTTTCATATTGAGTTGTTCATTAGTGAATTGTTTTAACTAGAATATAAAAAGATGTTAAAATTGTTGTTTTTAAAAGTAAATATAATATATT
>APFE030475973.1:45100-65355 GCA_000404065.3 Pinus taeda | reverse complement strand
AATAATTTATTTAAAAAAACAAAAAACAAAAAACTCTTGCACAAAATCTAAACTGGGTTTATGCGAGAAACTCTTCTGCTTATTTATTTGGTAGGTAGAATTTGATAGTTATGGGCGTCATAACGGATTCAGGGAAATAGTTGCTTGGTTCTAGCCCGTAGGCCATGGCGGTATGTGAAATTCGTTATATAACCGTCTTCATGCAACAGTAATTCAATAAATAAATTTACTACATTTGCATGATTCATCTTTACAATTTGAAAGAAGGATTTTGATGGTTTTGTAACTTTTTAAAACATATTTGAGAGGCGAATCACCCCTGGCTAAGATACATATGCTGCATAGTTCAATGTAAAAAGTTCAAACGTTCAATATCACAAGAATGAGGATCCACCAACCACTCCAACGAGGAGCAAAGTAATTTGCTATGTTGTTAATAAATGCTGACATGGTTACTAAATTGAGGAAAATCAAACTAATTGATAAGAAAATTTTCCTCAAACTAATTAATAAGAAAATTAGAAAATTTAATCAGTGTAAAATTACTTGATTTTAGGTCGATCTATTCTATTTTTCAATTCAAGGTTTTGTAAATTATTTATGTAGTATGAAAATATTGACAAAGGATGAAAATAAAAAGTGGAGCCAGATTACTCTTCTCAATATTTAAAATAGATAAATGGATTACATTGTAAACATGTATGGAATATAATTAAAGTCAAACTGAACTGTTTATGATGCCTAGCAGACAACAGAATTAAATGTGATGACACGTATCTAATAATGAGATTAATAACTCAACATTCCTTCCTAATCACAATTGTTACAAGTGGAGACACTTATAATGCCTAATTGTTCTTTTTGAAATTCAAATACATTCTTTCCCAAGGGTTTTATGAAAATATCTGCATGTTGATCTTTGGAACCACAAAAAAATAAGTACAATGTCCCCATCATTGGCAAGCTCACGAATGAAATGAAAATATGTGTCAATGTGCTTGCTCTTTTTGTGGAAAACATGATTTTTTTTATGAAGTTAGCTCTTTTTAAACATTTGATAAATATTTCAATAATCTTCTCAACTGCACTGCTTGACAAGTTGTTGAATTTTTGTAAATAAAATTACTATATTTTATAAAAATTAAACAACTATTTATTTTAAAATTACATTTTTTTGTTAAAATCTCTACCAAATAACAAAATTAAGCTCTCAAAATTTTCTCCCAAAAATACCTCTTACTTCAGATTAAAAATAAATAAAAAAATCAACTTAAAAATACTTCTTACTTTAGATTAAAAAATAAAAAATCAACTAAAACATAATTAATTCAACCCTTATAATTAACAAAAGAATTTATGAAGATTAACATGTATTTTTATAATTCTTGGTTTGGATATAGTAATTGGGGAGTTGCATTGTTAGATGGTTTGTGTTATATATATAGATATAGATGGTTTGTGTATATACTATATAGATATTAAAGGTTAAATTATTATTATTATTATATTATTGTATAATAATGAATAATAAATATGTAATTTTTACAATTCTTAGATATTGGTTATGTAATAGTTGCATTGTTAAATTGTTCTCCAAAAGTTAACTAAAAATAAAATAAATTTTAAAACGTTAAAAAATTATTATATTGTTTCAAGATTATTATTCATAAATTTTAAAATATGTATTAATAGAAAATAAAATAAAATAAATGTTAAATTGCTCAAAATTATTATATTATAACATGTAAAATAATGACATTAATATGTATTTCTAAAAAATAAAAAAAATAAAAGAATTTTGTATAATAAGAATATTAATATGTATTTTTACAATTCTTAGATATTAGATTACAATGTAAGACAAAAGAATATAAAATTATAAATTGACTCAATATTACTATTAGAAAAATTATAATATATATAATTATAATATATATATAAATAATAATAAATATATATATAATAAAAATAAATAAATTATTTATATCTAAATAAAAATATTATTAATTTAGTGGGTTTGAGTAATTAAATTGGTAATGACCATGGAAATGAAGTCTCACTGACCCTGAACTTTTGGATTTAAATCTTGTATTAAAAGTTTAACATGATAAAGATTGGATCTGTCTCAATGACATTCTTAATAGATTCCAGAGGTCCACTGGGTTATATATTAACAAAGGAAAATCTTCCCTTCACCATAATGATACAAACATGGAAATGGTAATCTGGGTTGCTGATCTGCTTGGTATTGTTTCGAAATCGATTAAAGAAGGCTTGAAATATCTGGTTTTTCAATTAAAGGCCAAAGGCTACTCTAGTTCGGATTGGCAATGGATATTGGAAAGATTCTATAAAAAATCTCAGTCTGGGAAAACAGGGCTCTTTCTCTGGCTGGGAGATTTATTCTATCTCAGTCAGTCTTAGTGCAGCTAGCTGTGTATTGGGCTCATATTTATTTCCTTCCTACCAGCATTATCCTCAAGATGAATAGACTGTTGGCAAATTTTATTTGGGGTGGAAGCTCTAGTCAAAGTAAAATCCACTTGTTGAAGTTGGAAAAGATCTTTATGCCAAAAAAGCTTGGCGGATGGGGCTTGCTTGACATGCGTTTTTTTGGCAGAGCGCTATTATGCAAATTGTTTTCGAGAGCCATTTTTGGAGAAGGTCTGTGGAGTGTAACTATTAGAAAGAAATATCTGCAAGACAAAGATTCTGGAATGTTGGTATAGGAGGGGATCAATCGGAGTTCGCTATGGTTCTGCTATATGGCTCAGTCTTAGGAAAGTCCAGCAATACTTTTTACAGCACCTGAGTTGGAACCTTTTCTCTAGAAACTGTATCTTCATCGGCATAGACACCATCGCTGGCGGTTGCGAGCGTGCTTGCTTCCCAAAAAGCCTTATTCTTTTTCTTTATAGGAATGGTATCTTCACATGGGATAAACTAATTTCTTCCTGGAGCGGCCCTATCCCCATGTGGAAAGATGCATGTGATCTTCACTTGCCTGTCTCGCTTCTTCCAGAATGGAAATTAGTTAAAAATGCTCTCTGCAGCATGGGAATCCATCGCTCTGGAACAGTGGACAAGATTTTATGGAGTGTTCCTTATGCAAAATCGCCTGCTAGAGTAAAAGATATTTATGCTGACATAATTTATTCAAAGGCTCCTATCTCCTGCTCTATGTTCCCCCATAGTTTCTGGAAATTGGGTTGCCCTCTTAAAATGATCTTGTTCTCGTGGCTGGTTTTCAACAACCGAAATTTGTCATGGGACAACTTGAGGAAGAGGTGTTGGCATGGTCCGAGTAGATGTTCTATGTGTGAAGCTGCGGAGGAATCCAACCTTCATATGTTTTTCCAATGTGACTCCTCCCTACAGATATGGTATGAATTGTCTCTGCTTTATGGTTTTCCTCATGATGTTTTTGTTTCAGTCCAAGTTGCTTTTCAATGGTGGTGCACGAAAAAGGATTCTTGGGCGTTCTCTATTTATCATAGTCTTATGGAGCTTATGGAAATGGAGGAATGTCAGGATCTTCCAAGATTCAAAAGAGCCTCTAATGTCTTCCATGCAACATATTTTATCCTCTCATGATATGCTGCCTGTTAAAAAGCACAAGATGAAATCGCAACAAAAAATAGAGGTGGCAGACCCTCTAAATTGTTTGCCCTGTGCTTTCTTGATGGGGCCAAGCAGCACAATATTTGTGGATGCGGGGTTCATGTAATCATGGACGAGAAGCAGCAATATTTTTCATCTTGGAATGGGGGGAGTGGTACAAACAGCTTGGCCGAGGCAAGAGCTCTTGCAGGACTGCTTGCCTTCTGTGTGTTTATGGAGATTCAGAACATTTCAATTTTTGGTGACTCAAAATCCATGATTGACCATGTTAGGGGTGCCTGCCACATCATTTGTCCTCATTTAACAAGGTGGATGGATCGGATTATGTACTTCTGGAATAAATTGGTTCAGCGCTCAATCAACCACATTCCCCACTCCCTTAATGTTCAAGCTGACCGTCTGTCGAAGGAAGGACTGTCTTTGGAGCCTGTTTCTTGGTCTTTGATGATTTCTGATGATGACCGTTCTTGCTTCATCCAGGATTTTTCCATCCCTAGACTACGATCTAATCTTTTTGTCTCTTCCCTATCCATACTTGCTACTCAGATAGTCTCTTTTTGCTATCAATATTTACTTATCTGTTTGATCCTTGATTTTGTAAAGACTGTTTTTGCTATCATTTTGACATGATCTTGTTTGATCTCCAAGGGAGGTCCTATATCTGTAATTTTTTGGTTTTCATATGCTCACAAGGACGCCTGTTTTGGCCCTTGCTGTCTCTCATATGTCTCTCATATGTACTCTTTATATTGACTCAATATAATACTATGAAGATTTTTCTCTTTGAAAAAATCTTACCAAACTTACAAAAAAATATTATTAATTTTTAATTAAAAAAAATACTCATATTAAAAAAATATTCAAAATTGATAATAGTTGAAATTGTTCGGTACATCTTATTGAGTCTTCCTCTTACTCATCCACGCATGCCACGAAACATGCCACACATGCCACTAAACACAAGGGGAGCATTGACCTTTGACCTTCTACACCACCATTAACGGGGAGCCACCAATCTCCCCCCCAACGCGAGCCTCTCCACACATGCTACGAAACACGCCACACATGCCACTAAACACAAGGGGAGCATTGACCTTTGACCTTCTACACCGCCATTAACACGGAGCCACCAATCTCCCCCCCAACGCGAGCCTCTCCACACATGCCACGAAACACGCCACACATGCCAATAAACACAAGGGGAGCATTGACCTTCTACACTGCCATTAAGGGGGAGCCACCAATCTCCCACCCCCAACGTGAACCTAGTGTGTTTCGAACTTGCTCCCCTTCGAATTCTCTCCCCCCCAATGTGAGCCTAGTGTGTTTTGAACTCGAGACCTCTGGCGTTGATACCACTTGTTGGAGTTCCGATTGCCGTTATACCAAAACCCACAGGTGTTAGTAAATAGACACATCGCTACATTTAAAAACAAGCCAATGCTCAATATTGTTATGTAATGCAAAGTGATTTCTGTTCTCTAGTGATTATTTTATCTATTCTGCTGTCTCTGATTGAGTAATCTTGTTGTTTTTCCATTTGTCTGTCTTTGAGTATCCGCTATGTGTTAAGTATGCTTTGGTTTAACAACCACTGTGTGTTATGTACGGTTTGGTCTAACATTCATGGTTGAGATTGTTTAGGTAAAAATTAGATCCAATCAAAAGATTTAAAGTTTTTTTGTTTTTTTTTTTAATTTAGGTAAAAATGGAAAAAACAGTAAGAATGAAAAACTAAACACTTCAATATATATAATTTTTTTATTTTTTTTTTCATTAAGTTTGTTACAGGGAAAGTTTCTAGAATTTAAGTAGTTGACATTTTTAGAGATTTAATCTATTTTGATTAAATATAGATTTGTGGTTAAGAATTTTTTTTTCAATAGAAGATTTGTCTCTCTTTTTCTCTATTATGTGGAAATTTTCATTATTTATATAATTTAGAGGTTTTGAAAATTGTCTTGAAACTAAGATCATGTAAACACGTTAAATTTACAATTGTAAAATTGACTAAATATATACTTGAAAAAGACTACTACAAAAAATGTTAATATATACATAATTGACATTAAAATATTTTACTTAAAAATAGCTATTGCAATATTTTATTTTATTTTATTATTTTATTTTTTCTAATATAATTTAAAAACAAAACTTATAATATATATATACAAAAATTATAATACATGTTTGATACTAAATAATAAATGCCAATCTTAATATAAAAATTAAATATAACATTTCAAATAATATTAGATATTAAATTTCATTAATTAAAACTTATTATTTATGAAATTAAATACAATTTTAAGCCTATTTTAATTATTATTTATGGTTAAGTATATTGTTTAATATTATATTTTATTTAAAACAACCTCATTTAAATTTTTCATTCTTTGGACTTGAGAAGGGTTTTACTTTAGGTTTAAGGAATTGCTTTTTTACTGGTATCCTATTGAAAAGTAATAAGATTTTTTAATTACTTTACATTTTTAGTTATATCTTTTCCACAAAATATATATATAAAAAGAGCTTGATATAGGTTGAAATTAGGCGCCACGCATTCTATTTTTTTAATAAAGAAGTGAACACCATTTAATTTCTTAGGAGAATATCCTAAGAATAATATGAAAAATATTTGAATAGATTTTAAATTTCAGATAAAAAATTAACAGATTGAATTTATAAATCATTTTCCGCCGCTTTTTAAGCAAATTCGTGATTGAAGCGCTTTGTGGGTCGGTTCGTTATTTTGATGCTAAATATTGTCTTGATTCTTAGTAGCTTAGTCTAATCAGGGGTGGAGTTGTCGGGAAAGTTAAAGAAATTCTAGTTATATTTGGAGAGAATCTACTAAAGATTTTTGTAAATCCAAATTTATAATTGTTAAACTTCAAAATTTTCGTTGTTTTTGACGTTTTTGATAGTGCTGAATCCATTTTCATCAAAAAAACACGATTCAAACACTACCTTTACAAGAATTTTTGAAATAACACTACCTTTACAAAGATTTTTAAAATTTTTTAAACCAAAATCAGCCACCTTTTACCGGCAATTCCTCCTCGTTAGAGGACTCCATTATTAATTCGTTCCAGTCATCCGCACGTGCGAAAGATGGATTTGAGGTCAGTGTGCAGAGTCTGAAATGGCCGCCATTTCATGTCAGATTTTGTCACGCACCCAGGTTTGTAGTTCCAATTTTTTATTTTTGCTGGTGAAGAATGCAAGGTATAGATGTGCTAACTTTTCTACCATTTCAGTATTATAAATGGATCGAGAGGTAACTCTTTGGATAACTAATTTTCCCTTAGCTCCTCTACTAGGAGCAACCTTCAAAGATGAATGTTATACTTTGGTAAGTCAATTTTGAAAAGAACTCGATTAATGCAATCCTGTTAAAAGAGGTGTTTTATCTTTGATATAAACTGCTTCGTACTCCATATCCTTGCAATGAATATAGGCAAGACTAAAGGTTTTCATTTACTATGTGATTTACACCCAATGATTACTAGTGTATGTCATTCTCTAAATTTTTATTTTAACTCTATGATTTTGTATGAAGATTACAGCTCCCACCTATTTCTTTCACCCATTATTATAGCTCCCACCTATTTCTTTCACCCATTTTTCTCTAAGCGGTTAAACACCACCTTAATCTCTTTGTTCTTTTTTTTTTTTTTTTTAATTTGGTCTCCAACTAAGAGAGTAACCAAATGTTTGAGGGGTTGAAGCTCAGAATACTACTTGACATAATTTGTACTTGGTATAGGGTATAGTTACCAAGTTCGGTCGTACCGGCAAAAAAAAATTGGAAATTCGCTGATTCGGTTCTGTACGGCAAATAATTCCTCATTTTCCAATTCGGTACGGTACGGGGCAGCGTTAAATGTTTTTGGTCAAACTTTTTATCAGTAATGTCGAGCGTCCACTGTGCTACCACTATGTTGTACAGTGTATAGAACAATGAAGCTCTGTGTAACCATGGATCAAACGTTGACAAATCGCTAGTAATAGAGTAAGTAAATCGAGTTTTACCTGTGGAAATTTGACAATTGAAAAATAATGTAGGGATCTTTAATTTTAATTTTTTTTAGTTTTTATAATATTTTTATACGGGTACTTTTTAATACGAGGATTAAGTTGATTAAAGAGAAAAATGGGGACAATATAAACAATAATTTTTATAAAAAACAAAATAAAAAAACAATAATTTTTACATTATAAAAAAGACAATTTCTATTAAATTTTTCTATAAAATGCTAAATATTGTTAACAATTTAGTTAGAAAATTGATTATTTTAATCTTAGTTTGACTTCGGTATTTTATTATATATTATTTACAAATTGTTCTAGGACATAATATGGTATAATCCAAAACAAATTGCTGATACTAAAATGTAAATTTTTTATTGAATAATTAATTTTCTTAAAAATGAATCAATATTGCCATTGACATTAAATAACATAAATAGCTCCTATACATAGACGCATCATGTGACTCAATTGTTTTAAATGAGAGGTGAGTTAGTAATTTCTATATAATTGCAACTAAACAAAATATAACTTCTATCTTAATAAAGATTATGAAATAATAAACTTGTTGCAAATTGGTACCTCTTTTATAAAAAACAAAAAACCTAATTTCTATATTTGAAAAAAATTATAAATGGAGAAATTTTAGTGTTAAATGGATAACTAATTAGTAATTTCCATATAATGGCAAATTGCAAAAAAACAAGGATAACATCTATCTTAAAAATAATTATAAAATAGTAAGTTCTTTGCAAATTGGTAACTCGTATAAAAAACAAAAACCATAACTTCTATATTGGAAAAAATTATAAAATGACAAATTTAAGTGTTAAATGGTAACTCCTTAAAAAAAAATAGAAAAATGATAAATTAATATTAGAAAAAATTATAAAAGATATAAAATGGTAAACTTTCAAATCCACAACTTTTATACAAAAAAAAATAGAAAAACAGTAACTTCTATATTACAAAAAATTATAAAATGACAAAATTGAGTTTATAATGGATAAGGCTTATGAAAAATAGAAAAAAACAAAAAAGATAAATCCAATATTAAAAAAACAATAAAAGATAGAAAATGGAAACCTTAGTTGCACTTGCAAATGCATAACTCATATACAAAAGCATAGAAAAACGACATCTTCTATATTACAAAAAATTATGAAGATAAGTTTGCACTTGTGAATAAAAGAAATAGAAAAACAGTAACTTCTATATTACAAAAAATATAAAATGGCAAATTTCAGTTTAAAATGGATAACTCTAATGAAAAATAGTAAAATGATAAATCCAATATTAAAAAATACATATAAAAAGTATAAAATGAAAAAGCTTAGTTGCAAATCCATAACTCCTATACAAAAGTATAGAAAAATGGCAACTTCTATATTACAAAAAAATATAAAATCAGAAATTGCAGTTACCTAAGATAACTGTGCACTTGTGAATAAAATAAATGATAATAAAGGTAAGTTTCGCTTAAAATAATAATTAAATTTACATGAAAAAAGCTATAAAATAGTAATAAAGATAAGGTTACACTTGTGAATAGAATAGAATAGAAAGTAAATTACATTTAAATTTATTATAAAATATAAAATAATAAATAACATGTAAAAATTTATGTAGTTACAAATGGTATAGTAAGATTGGTATGCTTAAGAAATTTGCATGCTACATGTTTTATATAAAAAACAATAAACTAAATTTACATGTTCAATTTTACATTAAAGTTTGGTAGAAAATTATAAGTTTGCACATGTATTTTTTTTTTTCATATTAAATTTAAATTATGACAGAGAAGGTAAGTTCTATTTTTTTAAAATTGCAATAAAACTAGTTTACCAACTAATCTTGTTTTTTTTGGAAACCTTCTACAAGTAATGAGAATTAAAATGGAATTATGTCTTAATGTAGTAGAAAAGTATACTTAGAAATTACAATTAAAAACTTATTCCCTTCCATAAAGAATTCTTGGTCAAATTAGTAGCAAAACGAGTTAGAATTAAGAATTTGTTCTCTTTCAACAATGAATTTTGGATCAATGCATGTACCAAACACTTTTGGAATATAGGGAATTGTAAGTTTTATATTAAAAAATGCAAATATATTTAAATCACATTTTTGTTTTTATTCTCATAATTTTTTTATGATATCTATTACCAGGTTGGAGTATAGTGATTACCTGGATTGCATTCCATTGCAAAGCAAAGATACTGGATTGCATTCCATTGCAAAACAAGGATCACTGGTGTGGAATTCAAATAGAGGGGCTCATTTCCCTTAGTCAACCAGAAAGGTTGGGCACTGCCACATATTGTGTAATAAATTTGGATAAGATAGGACACATAACAAATTGAAATTAAATGAAAACTATTATTTGTTATTTGTGATCAAATATTTTGTCTTTGTTGTTAATAGACATGTGAATATTAATTTCCTTGTATCTATCCAATTATCACTCTAGTAATAGTTTTGAAATTTTTCCTGGCCATATTTGCAATTTTCTACTAGATTTCTAGGAATTGTTGTGTTTTAGTTTCACATACACTGCCATGTTTTTAATTCAATTATAAGTAATCTCATAAGTAGGCTTCTATGCATTGTCTCTTTTGTATTCTCTATAGTTTGAATTTTTTTTTTTTTCAAAATATGTACAAATATAGTTCAATGAATTTGAATGCCTTTTTTTCTTGCGAACAGTATACTTGGAGACCCTCTAAAGGAAATTGATGGCACCTAGATCAAAACTTCCTGAATGGAAATATCTTGAAAGAAAAAATGATGGAAAAATTTATTGCAACTTCTGCAATAATACTTGTGGGACATCAGTGACTCGAGCAAGAGATCATTTGCTTGGCATTGTGGGTGGAACTGGTGGAGGAGTGGCAGCATGTACTAAAATTGACGAAGATGTGAAGAAAAGTTTAAGTGAAGAAGTCAATGCTCATAAGCAAGGAAAGGTAGTCCAAGAAGCAAGAAAAAAAAGAACACAAGATACACTCATGGGAAGAGAAAATGTTATTAATTCAACACCAAGCTCTTTCTTACCATTTGTGGCATCTACAACATCTTCTATGCCATATGGATCACAAAGAGAACCTACTTTACCAGACGTTGATCCAACACAACAAACATTGGAGAAAGTTTGGAAGCCATTGGAGTGAAATGAGGTAGATGATGCAGTTTATGGTTTTTTCATTAGTTGTAATATCTCTTTCAACACTATCAGAAGCTCATTATTTCATGATATGTTAAAAAAGATTGGCCATTTTGGTCCCTCATATGTTCTTCCCAGCTATGAAAGTCTTAGGACCAAAGGAATTGATAGGAGCAAACAAAGAATAGAGGAAAGAGTTAAACCAATAAGGAATTCACGGGCTATTTCTCGATGTACTTTAGTTAGTGATGGTTGGACTCATTGCCAGTCTAGACCTCTCATGAACACACTTGCTTGTTGTCCTTAGGGAGTGATCCATTTGTCTACTATTAATTGTATGGACAAAACAAAGACTGTTGAATATTTATTTCAGATACTAAAGGACACCATATCATCTATAGGAGAGGACAACGTAGTCCAATTTGTCACTGATAATGCATCCAATTGTGTTCGTGCTGGTGAGCTATTGATGGTGCATTTCCCTAAGTTGTTTTGGACACCTTGTGCAGCACATTGTATTGATCTAGCCCTTCATGAAATTGGTAAAATAGGTTGGGTGCAAGTAAATATATCTCAAGCAAGGCAACTGGTCAAATTCATTCTTAACCACCGATTGAGTTTGCGTATATTTAGAAAATACAAAACCAAGAATATATTGAGACCAGGTGACACTAGATTTGCCACCCATTTTATTGCACTGCAAAGGGTGGTAGAGCAAAAAGCTGCATTACGATCATTCGTATGCAATGAAGAGTGGGTGAACTCTCCTTTGTCAAGGTCAGAAGGTGGTAAACTAATAGAGAAAACAATCTTCAATGAAATGTTTTGGTCATGTGCAGAAAAAATCATCTCTATTTGTGAGCCTATTGTACAAATATTGAGGATGGTGGATTCTAATGCTGCATGTATGGGTTTTGTATATGAAGGCATGGATAGGGTAAAAGAACACATATCATTGGTATGTAAGAATGATAGTTCAGTGTATAATCCAATATGGAGAATTGTGGAAAAAAGGTGGTGTATGTTGCATACGCCATTACATGTTGCGGGGCTTTTTCTAGCACCTAATTACTTTCACATTCCTAAGGATAGAGATATCATGGAGGGATTTTATAATTGCATGGAGAGGATGTATCATGATCTTGAGATACAATATAAAATACGAATACAATCAATATCATATAGGCAAGGGACTGGTCATGCTTTCACTACAGCTAGGGCACTACGAGATATGCACCATCCAGAGGTCACCCCTGCTCAATGGTGGTTTCTCCATGGATATGAGACACCTCAACTACAAACATTTGCAATCACGGTGTTGAGTTAGGTATGTAGGCATCATAATTATTTATACTTTGTATGTATATTTGCAAATTAGTCCATGTAAATTATTATACTAATATAATATTATTTTCATGTAAAAAAATAGGTCACTAGTGCATCAACATGTGAAAGGAGTTGGAGCACTCATGAGTTCATCCATAGTAAGAAAAGAAACCATTTAGGAGCTAGCAAATTGGAAGATTTGGCTAGCATTCATTGCAATTTACACTTGTGGCTGAAATCTTTGGAGGGGAAGAAAACAACTTCAAATATAGTACGAGAGGTTCCCCCTATTTTTAATGCATTTAGTGCAACCTCACAAGCACCAATTGTGGGATCGTCTTCTACATCCACACATCACATCAATGAGAATGATGTCTTGCTCAGAGATATTATAGATGAGAGTGCTAGTAGTGATAATGACTCTCTCATGAGTGAATACACTGATGTGGATGAGGACAATAGAGATGAGATGACCTACACACCTTAAGATAATTTTGGCCCTTCATTTATGGTAATGACCATAAATTTTTTATTTCTATTAGCATTTTGTATAAGCACATAAGTCTTAAACTATGTTTTAACTTTTTGACTTATATGATTGAATTGTTCTAGTTTGACATATTATGATTCTTAGTTACTTTTACTGCATTATTTTATAAGGTTTAAAGGTGTTTATTTTATAAGTAACATTGTTTTTTAACTATAATACAAAATGAGCATGAAGTAAATGATCTAAATTCATATTTGAATCTTAAATTGGATATCATTGTTGTTGTCTTTCAAGAAGATTCTCTAGAAGTTTGTAGATATCTACAAAAAAAATCCTTTAAGAGTTGTATCAATGTTTGTAGAGGGCATGTACATTTTCAAATAGATCTATTTAGTGATTTAGAGATAAATTTCATGGTATTTAGAGATCACTTAAATCATAATTTTAATATCCAATATCTCAATTTTTACATTGAACTCTAGTTTTGTGTGTTGTGACTCATATTATTAGATTTTACTTTTACATGTTTTTCTAGTCTAGAATAATAATTAATTTGAGGCATTTTGATCTTCATTATTTCTAAGCCGTTTTAGAGAGAAGGGGTCTATAACATTTTAGATAGGAGAAATTAACGTTGGAAATAAGTAAACATAAATATACTTGGTAGAGAAAGATTTAATGAATTTTCATATAATGATTGTTTATTTGAATTAAAAAATAAAAAATAAAAACTAAGTATATGTAAGATATATAATGTCGAATTTTTTCCGTATTGAATTTTATTGGATTGAATTTTTTCTGTATCGAATCGAATTCGAATTCGAATTCGAATTTGGATCGAATTTTTTCTGTATCCAATCGAATTCGAATTCGAATTTGGTAACTATGGTATAGGGTTTAGATGTTCGAGAATTTAGAAGTGCAAACACTCTGAGAAACTGAACACATGACGCATTGTATATCATATAACGCGCTCAGTTGCTTATCACCTATGGTATATACATAGGTAGGTCAGTGGGATGATCCTTACTACACATATAAGGATATGTCTCCCATGGTTTTTACTTTTATTTCTTTAAGGTTGTAATTGTCATCTTTTAGACTTTAGTTTAATATATATACACGTATGTACTATGGTGTATTAATATATAGTTAGTTATATGAAATAGCTACTTCCACTAGCTTATCACTTCAATGGTCTCCATGAGTGCACATTTATTATTTCCAACTGTATGTCATACGATTTATCATTTTCATTCATGGTTGTAACACTTCAATGGTCTCCATGAGTGCACATTTATTATTTCCAACTGTATGTCATACGATTTACCATTTTCATTCATGGTTGTAACACTTCAATGGTCTCCATGAGTGCACATTTATTATTTCCAACTGTGTGTCATATGATTTTTCATTTTCATTCATGGTTGTAATGGTACTTGGTGCGATATCCTCTTGGGATTAGTACGCGCCAATCTCTTTTTGCCATGACCACCTCCTTCACATGGAATGGAAGTGGTTTGTTGGATAGCGTTCGACGGTGGAGAGAAGGTTGAGTTGATCAAGGGTGGAGATCAACTTAATCAACCCTAGTCTCTTTCACCATGGACAATTTCGCCACATTGCGTGCAACTTCCGAGCTTGGTGGCCTTACTGAGATGCTTCAACAATCTTAGATTAGGTATGGTCTCCTCGTGCTCCACAGTGAATGATAGTGGAATCTTGGAACTGGTTTTTAGTTACACTCGACATCTCTACATATCTCCTCGTATTTTTTTTTTTTTTTTTTTAATTCGATTCTAGGTTCATTGTTTTAGTTTTTTCTGTGTGTTTCTATGAGGTCGTCCCTTAGCTTCAACCATTTGGCATTTGTACCTCTATCTACGAGCTGCTATGCTGGATATTTGGTTCGTTCACACCTAACTATGACTTTGCGTTCACGTCAACTAACTATCTCCTACTTCAAGCTTCAGTATTGATGAGGTAAATCCCTTTCAGAATTCCCTCTCTTCAGAATTTCCATTCTTCTTAGTCTTTTTAGTTCGGATTTATGGGAAAATATATATATCAGTATGACTCTATCTCTTGCACCCGTGAATGACTACACGAAGGTTGTGCATTCAAGTTGTTTATCTCATGCCCAGGTTCCTTATTAGATTTTTTCTTTTTTTCCGAGAAATGAGGAGCTTATCTTCTACCCGACTCACATATTCTCATCTAGATTCTTTACAACTATACTCTCAGCAGGGTACTCGAGTTGTTTTGCTAGATGACTAATTCCTCATGGAGATACTAAATTTACCTCCTTATTCAAGTTTCTTCAGTGGTTGGACACCTCATCCTAGTATCACGAAGAGATGGTTTATATTTATACCCGGTAATATCTGGTTAGTTGTTGATTTATTTTGTTTAGTGTTAACTATAAAGATATTCAGTTGGTCTAGGTCATACCCTTGTTATATTTATACAAGCTAAATGCTTCAACAATTTTATTCCGGGAAGATAAAATGTTGAAATCACTCTTTCTAGGTATCTTTCCCAACTTACTCTATCCACATTCTTAACTCGAACACGAACCCATCTTCTAGGCCCAACCACCTATTCGCCGACCAAATTGTTTATTATTTTATTTTCGTTTGTTTTTTTTCTTACTAGAAGAAATAAGAGCAAATTCAATTCAGGGTTTTCTAATTCCTTGCTTAGTTGTTACATTCATAGTACAAGAGACAATACACCACTTGAACGTATTACTAGTTAGATGATTTGAGCCCGCAGTGTTCCCTTGATGTTGCAAGTACACATGTACTCTGTGGAGGGTCATGTTAGCCCTTTTTATTCTTATTCTACGGCCTTAATTTACCGCAAGCTTATTGAAAACTCTGTTTCTCATGTTCTAGTCAGTGTATATTTCTTTCTTTATTTTTATTATGGTTATAGGTGGAAGTATATTTATGGTCATTGTTTTAGGTATGGAAATTGCTCTTATGCCATTTTCCATTGATTGGAAAGTACTAGGATAACTTAATGACCCTATGGCTCTACTGAAAATTTCTAGAAGGAAACCTCACTTATTTCCATTTCTTTATGTTGTCCGCGTTTATTACCTTGGTTCTCAGTTCTCTAGAATTTCTGTAAAACTGCGAGTGAGGATTGAAGAAACTGGGTGCTAGCATTATTATTTTAGTTCTCACTCACTTACCAGTAGTTTTGCTCTTATTAGGCTACATTTTATAGCTTTCCCATTAATTGGAAAGTACTAGGATAACTTATTGAACCTATGCCTCCATTGGAAATTTCTACAAGGAAACTTCACTTATTTCCATTTCTTTCTGTTGTCCACATCTATTACCTCGGTTCTAGGTTCAGGTATATGTGCAGGTAGATGGGGATGCATGGTCTTCCAAGTCCCAAGAGTGGCTGATATTGATGAAGGGGAAGACAACACTTTTTGCCCCATGTGTTGATCCACAAGTTTTGAGGAGTTTAAGAACAGGTTAGACAGGTTCTATCATAGGTACAAAAACAAACTTATTACCTGGTATAACCAAGAGGTTGAGGTGGCTTACACAAACATTGTAGGGGGTTGAGGAGTAGGCTAGTTCTCCAAAGAATTCTTTTGAGTAAACCACCCCATAAGATAATTCCCGGTTATATTGTACTAATGTCTTCCATCATTGTTACATATCATTCCAATTATAAGGAGGCAACAAGTGTGCAGGTATTGTAGGATGTTATGGTGGAGGAGTACAACTCCATCATGAAGAATGATTTGTGGGATATAGTGTCGAGATTGGAGGGGAAATTAATGGTGGGTTTTGGGGGGTTGTACAAGGTAAAGCATGTAGTTAATGATAGCATTGAGAAGTACAAGGCTTGATTCATAGCTAGAGGATTCTCTTAGAAAGAGGGAGTTAACAATGAGGAGACCTGTGCTCCAATTGTTAGGTATTCGTCTATTAGGACCATAATGTATTTAACATCTATTTTTGGTTGGCAGTGATATCAGATGGATGTTAAGACAATGTTTCTTAATTGTCTAATTGAAGAAGAATTTTACATAAATCAATTGAGAGGGTTTAAGGTGCATGGGTGTGAGACTCGTGTGTAGATTGAAGAAATTCCTTTATAGGTTGAATTAGGAACCTTATGCTTGGTACTTTAGGATTGATGAGAACGTGTTAGGTTTGGGCTTCACCAAAACTTCTTTAAAACAAAATATTAATCTTTAAAGTTAAAAATCTAAAAGGGAATTTTTTGTTATGTTATGTTATATGTGTGTGTGTGTGTTATGTTATAATTATATATAGCTAAGTTAAAAGTTTTGTTATATATATATATATATATATATATATATATATATATATATATAACTATATATATAAAAAGTATATATATATAAAATTATATATATATATATATATATATATAAGATATATATATATATAACAAAACTTTTAACTTAGCTATATATAATTATAACATAACACACACACACAGATAACATAACATAATTATATTTAACTATGACATCACATAGCTAATATTATTATAGTTCTATATATAAAATATAACATAACATAGTTTTATAACTATTTAACATCTTAGTGTTATATATATCTATATATATATATATTGATTGTAACAACCTCAGGTTAAAAATCCATGTAAAGAAGTTAATAAAGGGAAAATAATAACCAAGGTTATGAGACATGTATTCCAAGCTGAATGTTGGGCAAAAACATAGTGACGAGGATCACTTGTGATTAATTAATGGCTATGGAAATCGGCAATGGAAAAGGATTTGGAAAGGCATGGGGCTTTTTTTGGTATTTTGTAATGGAAAATAATGGAAAATAGGAGAAAATGAAGGTGAAAAGTCACAGGTTGCATGTGAGGAGGAAATTGAAGGAAAATAATCGTAAATGAAGAAAATAGAGGTCTCATTGATAAAATGGCTTCTGAGGATCAATATACATTTTTGGTCAGTTCAACCTTTGGCACTCTCATTATATTCTCTCTCTCTCATACTCTTGGACACTTAGAGTTTCTTGGAGTACTCTTGGAGGAGCATGGCATACTTGGGATTTAGAGCAAGAAGGTAAAGGAAAAACAAGAAAGCACAAGAGGATAATGGGATCAACAACTACAACAGGTTTTTCTTGTAGATATCGAGTTACATGTATGATTTCCTTCCTATTTTTGGCATGCATGGCACATGCATGTGGTTTCCTGGTATTGATCTATCATTGGCATCACAGATTTCTTGGATTGACAATGGTTTTGCCTAGCATTTCCATTTCCTGAATAACCATGGTGTTGTGGGTTTATCTTTGTTTTCTGGTTGGTGCTCATGTTCCTTTGGCTGTGGGTTGCATTACTAGTTCCCTAAGCCTTAGTTGGATAAACTATTTGGATGCCCTATAACAACTTAAGTTGAGTTACTAGTCCTGGAAGCCTTGGTTGGACAAACACTGTAGAGCTCAGCAACAACTGTGTTGAAAATAATATTGAGAGGGGGGGGGTGAATCAGTATTATCTAGCCCTTTTTACAAAATCTTCTTTATTTATACTTTGAATTATTTTTGCATATCAGTACCATAAAATAATGAGCATAAACAAGAAAAACAGACAGTCACATCAAAGAACACCGGATATAAGGTGGAAACCCAATGTGGGTGAAAACCACCTGCTGCAATATGTCTCTATCTTCTTTCAAATTAGAAACCCCTTTTACAATAGTCTTGTACTGGTGCAGTCCTTTACCAGTACGCAGGCTGCAACCTGCAGAGAGCTACAACTCTCTCTCGTTTTCCAGTCTCTCCTCGAAGGGAGCTACAACCCCCTACTACTTTTCAAGGACCACTTTTCATAAATTTTCAAACTGGATCCATATACATCAAATGATCATCAAGTACATATAAATTACAGTCACCTGCAGTAACTAGATCAAAATAACAGAACTGAACCCAGAACACCTTATCAACAGAAAAATTCAGTCAATAGATAGTCCTGAAATAGATATGCAACTTTCCTTTCTTTGGCCTGCGTCGTTACGCACTTCACCCTCTGCTTCTCTGTGTATACCAGCAGAGCTCTTTCTGCTGCACTGCGTGACCACGCACTGCTTCTTCTACTGGGCTGCGTACAGTATGCACCCAAATACACTATCGCGCCGCGTACTTCACTGAAAGGCACGCACCCAAAGACACTATCGCGCCGAGTACTATTTCTGTGCGTACACACCTGAACCACTGCTGCTTTGCGCACCCACACAGATCGCCTGTCTCTGCTCTGCGTACCCACACAGTCACCTTTCTTCTGCTCTGCGTACCCACGCAGCTCGCCTTCTTCTGCTCTGCGTACCTACGCAGAGGCACTGTTAAACACCCGCGTACATCAGATTAGGGCTGGTTTTACAGATCACCAGTGTGCTACAGTTAGACAGATGCCTAGATCTGATCAAGCGTTCGGGAGATCACCCTTCACAGATTCGCTTTCCACTTCACTTTCATATAGATCAAGCTTTTTGAAACAATAACCCAATATTTCTGATCTTAAGATATTCAACCCAAAAGCATACCTTAGCCAAATGATCTCCTTTGCTTTATATAGGCAAGCTCTTCCTCAAATCAAGGATCGTGGGGCTCAATAATAATAATAAAATAAAACAATACCACGGGCCAAAACCATGATAACACAATACCGTCGACTATATACCAAGGGTTAAACATAAGGAATCCCACGTGTGCGCGCTTTACTGCCTTGAAGTGTGTGCACTGAGGTACGCACCTCATGAATGGGTAACCTGCGTGTCTGGACGCGGTCCCTACACGGCATCCCTACGGGTACGCATCTTCTGAACAGTTTCCCTGCGTACTTCTTAATTTTCATCATATTGAGAGCCTTGCCATGGGTGTTGCCATCAAGTACAACATCTGTAACATATAACCTCACCAAAAACATAATGCCAACAATCTCCCCCTTTGGACTTGATGGCAACCTCAAAAACTTCAGCAACATTCTCCCCCTTTGACATCAAGGGCAAAGGGTTATGCTCCCCCTAAGAACATGCTTCCCCTGAATATGAACCAGATATGCAAAGAAGAACCATAATCCACCAAACACCATAAATGACCATGAAAGAGATAGAGACATATTGCAGCAATATTCAGACCAACATCCACGATCTCCTTTCTGTACGTCCTCCATAATGCCAACAATGCATTATGCTCCCCCTGAACCTGTGCCATTCGATCTTCATCCGCAAACCAGCAAATGTACGCATATACCCCAAATGAACCTTGCGTACAACCATCCATCAAAAGAGATTCAACAAGATGATGCATCAACAACCCCAAGCTTTTGCCTGAGGTATTCAAAGGTCTCCCTGGGCAATGGTTTGGTGAGAATATCAGCAACTTGTTCCTTGGAAGGAACATACTCCAACTTGACTTTTTGTTCAAGAACTTATTCCCGAAGAAAATGATACTTGATCGGTATATGCTTGGTCTTTGAATGCATGACTGGATTCTTTGAAATGCTGATTGAACTTGTGTTATCACATAAGATGGAAATAGGTGGTGTACAAGTGATTTGAAAATCCTGCAAGGTCTGCATCATCCAAAG
>APFE030475973.1:0-21550 GCA_000404065.3 Pinus taeda | reverse complement strand
GGGTTAAACATAAGGAACCCCACGTGTGCGCGCTTTACTGCCTTGAAGTGTGTGCACTGGGGTACGCACCTCATGAATGGGTAACTTGCGTGTCTGGACGCGGTCCCTACATGGCATACCTGCGGGTACGCATCTTCTGAACAGTTTCCCTGCGTACTTCTTAATTTTCATCATATTGAGAGCCTTGCCATGGGTGTTGCCATCAAGTACAACATCTGTAACATATAACCTCACCAGAAACATAATGCCAACAAACTGTGGGATGAGTTACTAGTCCTGGAATCTAGGTTGGAACAAATTCTCTGCAGCCCTGGATAGCTTGGATAGGGACCAATCTGGTGATGGTTAGTGATGCCCGAGCATGAGGTGGAATCACTAGTGGAGGGTTGTGGTGGTTTGGAATCTGGAAACTCTGAGATTAATTTTGATTAGTTATTTCATGAGATCCCACATTCATGCTTGGAATATGGTACGAGGGTGATTGTTTGAAAGAAAGATTTGGTTTAGCCCAATCTATGGTCAAGTGGTACATGGAAGTCCCTGACTTAGTTGGATTTGCAAATGTTAATAAGATATCCTTTCTTCTTATTTTCCATGGATAAATGTACTTGTTATTATATGGATTTGATGGATGTGTTATTGTTGTTATTTATCGGGTTATATGTTCGTTATAAGTATGGTTTTATGATAGTCTTGGGTTATGGGTATCATCATGTTTTGGTTAGTAGATGAAATTTTAATGAATGAATGAATTAATAGATGATAATGCAGCTAATGTGAGAGGGAATAAGGTCTTCTTGATGATTTTCAAATAAGTATGAGGTCCCTATGTTCATATGTGTTTTTATGACCTGTATGTTACATGTTCATGATGTGTTTGAAGAAATTTTGTCATGTTTAGGATGAGTTAGGTCAGGTCCTTGTTCAATTTTTTCATTAGAGGCATTGTCTTCCTGTTATTTATCATTTTTTAGAATTTCATCAAGTTCTAGGCAAAAGCCTGAATCCTAGCCCTGAAAAGTGGCTCAAAATTTGAGGTCATTGGCACATAACTACTTGGAAAGGACTGTAGTCGCATGAGGGAATTTTTGTGGGAGTGAATGGAGGGTTTCAGTCACATGAAGGACTTGTCATGGGAGCGACTAGGGGTATAGTTCAATCAAAGGCAAGTTAACTAAGGGGTTCAACATCTGGAGTGGTTGGTTAGACTTTGGGGTTCCTGTAGCTCTTGAGGAAGGTCAGTTTGGTTTTGGTTTGTCGATTCCACTTACTTAACTATACTTGGGGAGTTGAATAATATCATAGTAACTCTTTGTCACATGTTTACCCTTGTGGACCAGTTCAATAAGGGACTTTTGAGGTCTAGAATGGGCCTACTAAGGAAAATGTACAACCAAAATAAATTTTATAAGAACCAATAGGATTCAAGATGATGATGTCAACCATGGGGGATGATTCACCATTTTTGGAGTAAAAAAGTAAAAATATTAAAAAATAATAAAACTACTTTTTCAACTCATAATTTTAATTTATCTCCCTAAGTTTTTACTCAAATTTCAAGGAGTACTTGTTGGATGCAAAATTTAATTCCTCATCCATGGAGTACCCATGTTGCATACTTTTGATGGACACCGCTACATGAAAAAACATGATTGCAATCGTGTTTTTCATGTATTTCTCATTTTTCATGTATTAGGGTCCATCGAAAGTATGAAACATGGGTACTCCTTGGATGACTACTACAATTTTGCATCCAATGAGTGTTTCCACTTGAAATTTGAGTAAACCCATAGGGAGATAAGTTTAAAATACAAGTTGAATTTTTATTTTTTATTTTTTATTTTTTCCCTTTAAATTTTAATGATGTAAGTTAATCTTATTCTATTATTTCCACTATTATTTTATAATTTCCTTAGGAGGCCCATTTTAGAGCTCAAAATTCCCCTAATGTAGCTTGGGTAAATGTGGGAGGAGGGGGTTTACAAAGTGGTATCAGAGCATGGTTCAACCTTTGGACTAGATGGGTGTGATGTATTTGTCATCCATACATGCCAGTTTCATATGTGTTTAGTATGCTTGTGGTCTATGTGCTTGTTATGTATGCATGGTGGTGGTCATTGTTACAGTTGCATTGGCATGTGGACGTTGATCGTGTTGTTGTTTCAATGTGGTTGTTGTGAATGCATGTCGGTTGTATATGCAAGTCAATGTCTATATGTTATTATGCATGCATTTTCATGGTTATGGTTTCCATGCATGAGGTCATGGTATGTAGTTGGTATTATCATGCATGCTAATTGGATGATGGTTGAAATGATGTTTATATACTGCTAGGATTATGTTTATATATGTATTGTGCTAATCCAGTTGATCTTGCAGCTGAGATATCCTCCCCTGAACTATACTAAGGTATGTTGGTTATGTCTATGTTTTGGTTTATCTCACATGATATAATTGCAGGAAGAAAAAGATCAAAGATGACTAGCAAACTGGTAGATTAAAGTTCACAAGACTCTCCCTATAGATCAGATGAGCAACAAGGTGATGGATACTCTCCTGACATAGCAGAAACTTTGAGAATTTTTAAAGTAGAAATAAGGAGTTGCAAAGTAGATAATGACAAAATCATGCAGTCATGAGAAAGAATTTATAGGGCATAGGAGAAAAAAGTAGAGATTAATGCAGTTATCCATCAGAGTTTGTTAGATTTGTAGAGATATGGACCACTTAGGATCATTCATGGATTGGAGGACATGACTAATGGATATTATGGTAGTAGATATCATGATGGACATAGGTCAAACATGGATGATATCATTAGAGATGGCAGGGTCTTAGATCCACCTAATAGATGAGGGAGTGGACATGGGCTTTACTCTATTTTTGGTTCAGACAGGTACCATGGTCATCATCACCATCATTCGTAGAGAAGGAATGATAGGGGATATTTTCCCAATGAGCTCGAGAATGCAAAACCACCTACATTTGATGGAGAAATGAATAATTCACAAGATGCAGAAGTATTCTTGCTTGGGATGAATAAGTTCATCAAATTACATGATTACTTTGAGAACGTGAAGGCTAAAATTACTACGTTTGATATTAAAGGTAAATCAGACATTTGGTGGGAAGATGTAAATAATGTTAAGGGTATTCATGAAGAGGAGTTAACTTGGAGTGATTTCGAGACACTTTTTCAAAAATAAGTATCTAATGGAGAGATACTATGATGATAGGGAAAAATAATTCTATGAGAAAAAGATGGGATCGATGACCGATGAGGAGTACACTAGCATATTCTTAGAGTTGTTGAGATATGTACCTTATCTATAGGAGTATAAAGAAAAGATTCAAAGATTCATAAGTGGGTTTTCGGTAGCATTTAATGATAGGATTGAGTTTGATGAGCCTAGATCATTGGAGAAATCCATCTGAAAGCTAAAGCATTGTTATGAATAATTAAATTTCAAATATGAAACTACGAAGGATTGGAAAGGTAATGATAGGAATAATGGAAAATGGGATAAGAAGTGAACAAGACCTCAGGACATAGGAAACATAGAGAATGAAACACCGCCTAAGAAGTTCAATGCATCTGAGAGAGGGCCAGGATTTCAGCTTGAGGAGTAGAACAAGGGAAATAGCAGGAAGCCTTTACAGTGTTGGACTTGTGGCAAAGATCGTCACTTGAGAGATTTTCCACAAAATCAGGGTGGCAGAATATATATCTATAGTGCTCAGGAGGCATAGGCAGTGGGAGATGTTGGACATATTATTCCTTGTATTTATGCAGCGTTGGATAAAAGGAAGGCAGATCACTAGGAATTTATTATCGAGATGGATGATAAGCTTTGTGATAAAGTTGTTTTATATTTTGATTGACACAATATCTAATTATAGTTATGTTAATCCTGACCAGGTGGATAAGTGTGGTTTGAATAAAGAAGTGCATAAAGAGTATTAGTTAGTGGATTTGGCCACAGGTACTAAGAAAATAATTCATCACTAGGTAATAGGTTGTGGATTTGAGTTGAATGGTATGCCTATGTCAACGCATTTGAATGTGCTTCCATTGGGATCATATAGAATGTTGTTGGGTATGGACTAGTTGTATATTCATAGGACCAAGGTGGATTATTACGAGAAGGTTATTGAGTGGTCGGATGACAATGGAGGATAGAGGATCTTGCAGGGTAATAAGAAGGAAACAATAGTTAGAATAGTGATAACTATGCAGGCAAACCACAGTCACACGAAAGGGTGTGTGTTATTTGTAGTACATATTTCCAGTGATAAAGGTAAGGATGTTGAGGATAAATAATTTTTTAAGAGGTATCTAGTTGTACATCAGTTTCAAGTTGTATTTCTCGCAGAGATTCTAGAGTTACTGCCTCATAGGGAAGTGGACTTTTCTATTGAGTTAGTACAAGGGGTAAAACCGGCATTAAAGGAACAATACAGGATGAATACACCAAAGTCAGTGGAGTTGAATTTGCAGTTGAAGGAAATGATTGACAAGTGATACTTTAGGCTAGTGTATCGCCTTGGGGTGCACCAGTGTTGTTTGTTAAGAATAATGATGGTACTATTAGGTTATGCATTGAATATAGGAATTTGAACACAGTGACCATCAAGAACAGGTATCCATTGTCGAGGATTGATGATTTGTTTTACTAGTTGAAGAGAGCAGCATTGTTCTTGAAGATTGATCTCAGATCATGATACCATCAGGTACGCAATAACGAACATGACAGCTACAAGACTGCTTTCTAGAAATGGTATGGGAATTATGAGTTTGTTGTGGTTCCATTTGGTTTTACTAATGCTCAAGCTAATTTTATATGCTTGATGAATAGTGTGTTGCATCCTTATTTGGACAAGTTTTTTATTGTGTTCATTGATGATATCTTGATATATTCTAAGAATGAGGAAGAGCATGTTGAGCATTTAGTAGTAGTGTTGAGATTGTTAAGAGAGCATCATTTGTATGCCAAGATTAGAAAATGAAATTTCTTTCAGACAAAGGTACATTACTTCGGACATGTGGTTTCCAAGGAAGACATAATAGTGGATCTGGAAAAGATAAAATCTATTATGGAATGGGAAGCTCCTAGAAATGTGGATGAGGTAAGGTCATTTGTGGGGTTAGTAGGTTATTATAGGAGCTTCATCAGGAATTTATCATAGATTTCTTATCCCATTACATCATTACAATGGAATGGTAAGAAATTTGAATGGACAGAAGAATGTGTAGTAGGTTTTGAGTAGTTGAAGCAGTGGTTGACAAATGCTTCTAAAGATTGCAGATCTAGATAAAGAGTTCATGGTGTGTATAGATTCTTGCAAGAGAGGACTTGGTGGAGTCTTGATGCAGGAGGGACAAATGGTATGTTATGAATTAAGGAAATTCAATGAGCATGAGAAGAATTATGTTACACATGATCTTGAGTTGGCAACGATGGCATCCATGCTTTAAAGATGTGGAGACACTATCTTCTTGGTAGGCGGTTCACCTTGATGAGTGATCATAGTGGATTGAGAAACCTATTTGACCAATCAAATCTAAATGCAAGGCAAGCTAGATGGTTAGCCATGATCAGTGAGTTTGACTTTGGGATCAGGTACATCAAGGGGAAAGAGAAAAAGGTTGCAGATGCTCTTAGTAAAAGAGTACACGTAAATCATATAGCAATTATGAGTTCATATGGGATTATATATTATAGGAAGGATATCATGATGACAAGTATAGGGAGCTTAGTCATAGGTTACAACATGATACAGGTGATCAGGATGTGGACTATTGTCTCACATCAGATGGTTTGCTCAAATTTAGGAACATGATATATGTATCAGACAACAGTGAGCTCAAGAAGCTTATATTGAGAGAATTTCATGCTAAGTCGTATTCATGTCATCTGGGATATCAAAAGACATTGAAAATGATGAATAAGTTCTATTATTAAGAATATTTGAAGAAGGAAGTGGAAGAGTTTATGGCTAGGTGCTTGGATTATCAACAGGTAAAAGAAGAGTATAAGCATCCAGATGGATTACCACAACCGATTATGATTCCATAGTGGAAATTGGAGGTCATTTCCATGGATTTCATTACAGGTTTTCTGAGGACATCTAGAAAACATGATTCTATTGTGGTTGTGGTGGACAGGTTGACAAAGGTAGCACACTTCATTCCAGTGAAGTCTCTGTATTCAACTAAAGATGTAGCATGGGTCTTCATTAGAGAAATATTGATATTGCATGGTGTACCGAAGAATATTGTGTCAAATAGGGATGTTAAGTTCACATACAAGTTTTGGAAGGAGTTATTTGACATTTTGGGTAAAGAGGTTTCCTTCAACACAATTTATCATCCACGAACAGATAGATAGACAAAGAGGGTCAATAGAATTCTAGAGGACATGTTGAGGATGTACATGGTGTATCAGCAGTGGAAGTGGGAAGATTATCTTCCACTATTATAGTTTTCTTACAACAATGGGTATCATGATTTATTAAGGATGATTCCATTTGAGGCACCCTATGGGTGGAGTTACAATACTCCCATCAGTTGGAGTGATCCAATGAAAAATTTATTTATAGGAACTAACATGTTGGTAGAGTGTTGATGGTGCTGGACCTGCCAACATGTAAGGGGGTCTCCTTGGTAAGAAGTCCCAATTAGACCTCAGATCGCTTGGTGTAGGAGTCCTAGCAGTGGGTCGCACGGTAATGCCTTGATCGCGATTTCGCACATAGGAAAGTAAGATATCTCTGTTGCTAGCAAGGGTGTGACGATTGCAACAAGCCAAGGAAGGTACATGAGAGGTTCTAGCACACGAGGTTTGAGATGAGTGCGCCCCTTGGAAACCAGTGATAGCACAGAGTTAAGAAGGGAACACATGAGAAAAGATGCATCACAACATGGAAGACAAGTTAGCTAGCAATCCAAAGTGATGGTTAAACCAACAACACGTTTTAGAAATATTCATACACACATACACAGAGTATTCCATACATGCATGCATAAGAAAACCAATACATATATCATTTAGAATAAACCAGATAACATAGAATACAATACAACATATGCATGAAACGTGCTGGCACTGTTATATTAATAAGCACAAGTTCCAGTCATGCAATAAATCCATGTCTAACCACTAGTTTCAACAGTGGAATGTTATAGCCACAACCGGCTACTCCTCCAAAGAGATATACTAGCTCTACGCAGTGGAGAAGCCAAGGCTCGTTATAATACTATCCAAGATCTCTCCAAGATAGTCTTATCGGAAGCTTGGCTAACCGTAATCCTTTACAATGATTTATGAGGTTCTATTTATAGCAAAGGGTGCGGTGACCCTTGATATTCCCCTTTGTGACAGTTTGTCTACCCTCATGACTCTTCATCTACTCTATGACTGTTACATCCATATATCAACACTTGGACTTCCACTTGACAAGATGTTACATTACAATGTACATGTGCCCATGTGGGACAAAACATCTTGAGAAAGCCATGCAAGATATCACTGACACTTGGTTCGTTGTGGTGAGACCAGCTCTTTGACATGCTTGTGATGGTGATGGTCATGAGTTGATGCCAAGCTGGTCATCCGTGATGGTGTGCATGCGCTCCATGGTGACATCTTGCTAAAGTGAAATCTTGCCCTTGTTGCAATGGGGTGCATTGCTATGGCTCATCCATCCAACTTGTCTGCTAGCATTTGCATGGTCTTCTTGGGTGCAGACGAACGGACAACAATTTGATGTATAGTGCCCACGATGATCTTCTAGTGTGTGCTGGTGGTCATGCACATCAACTGTCAACTACATGTTCAGCTCCAATTGGACTTGCTTCTTGTCTTTGCCTCAGTGAGTATGACCAATTGGTTAGATCACATGCGTGCACACTATGACATGCATTCTGTTGCATTCCCTTGCATGCAATCAACAACACTGCTCACCTTGTCTGCTCCGTGCTAGCTACTGGAATGGATCTATAACTTGTATGGGTGCAGTTTCATCGATGAGTGCATGTTGTGCCCCTTGTTGTACTTGTACTTGTTCCTGCTGCAACTCATTCTCTTGTCTATGTAACTCCTGTTCTTCCTTGAGTTGCTGCTTTAGCACATGCAACTCCTTCTCTGCTCTGTTCTCCACCTTCGCACGATCTTCATGTCACACCCTCACCTCATAGCCTGAGTCTCCAAAGTTGCTTTCATCACAACTAGATCTGCTTGAGCTTGCAACGTTGTTCTACCTCTGTGTTTCCAACAACCTTTCTCTTGTTTTCGTTGCATCTAGTATGCTTCCTTCAACTATTTTTGATGGTGCTACTTGTTGTGATGCTGATGCCATCATATCTTGATTTCCTTTTCTATGAACAACTTGATGTCTTCGTGGGTAGGCAAGTTCATAGACACTTGATCGACTGCATCCCCAACCGTGCTCAGAACAGTGCCTTCGACTCTAGTCTCATGGAAACCATTATACCTGTACTGCTAAGAGGCAGATGAACGCCTACAATAGCTGGAGACATGGCAACACTCATGGCAAGAAATATATTAGTTGAAAACCAAAACGAACTTGAGAATTGACTTGCAACATACCTCTGTGACTGATCATGAAGGTTGCGCAATTTTCATTGGCAGGTCGGGAGACTGATTGCCAAAACTGCACAAGGCACAGTCTGAGTTGTCAGGAGGTTGAATAACTGTAGGAACTGCACAATGCACAGTCCATCCTGGCTTGATGAGTGTTGGAATTGCGTAATGCACAATCAAAGTTGGAAATGGTTGCATGCTTAGTGACTGCATTGTGCAATTTTATGGGCCAATAGTCATTTCCCCTCAGAATTTCACATTGCAATACTAGAGGATAGTCATTGGGAAGAAATGCACATTTCCTGAGAGGAAGGTAGAGCCTTCCCTCTCAAGATTGCGTAATGTTGACTTGGTGAGGCAGAGTCCGGGCCAAGGTTGCCTAGACCCGCCGACGAGCAACTGAAAGCCAATGTAAATGTGAATGCATGGTGATACTGAGTGTAAGCATAAGTGAATGATCATGCATGCAAAAAATGGATGAAATATTTAGAAAACGGAACAACATGCATGTGGGTGAGGCAAGTCGCCAAATAGTCGACTATTTGTGAAAAATAGTGTCATGCATGCGACAGTAGTGTGATGTTAACGAAAAATGAAATAGTGCTAGTACACACTAGTATGTATCAAAACTACAACAAGCACTCACTGAAATCACGCAGACATCATTCATACGAAGCAAAACACAAAAAGCGCCAAAAATTCAACACAAGACATGGAAGGCGGGCTTACCCCAAAACAGTTAGGTTGAATGTGTCGACGATTCCTAGATGGAATGTGGGATGTCAAAATTGCAAGGTTGATGTGAAGAATGAGCTCTAGAACATCCGATTCAAGAGTTTTGATAAAATCGAAGATGTGACATGCATGCCGCAAATCTAGGAAGAGCGACACTTGGTGGGAGGTTTCCGAAATGATCCTTGCATGTAGCCTCTAGCTGCTAAAAGTATATCCCTGAATAAAGGGATTCTTTTGCATGTTGCTTTGGGAGGAGTAACCCTTGCATGAAAATTGGTTTTTCTCAGTCTTGGAGGGAACCGTGCAACTTAAGTGCACATGGATGAGGCTACTCAACTAATGGGAGAAAATTCACATTTCTATAAGGGAGCTGGGTTGGCTACCTAGAAGAATTGCGCAATTTTTGGGCAGAGCAACTAACTGCTGCCTAGGATTGTACAAATTATGGGTTGAGTAGCCATGCTGGGAGGCATTGCGCAATTTTCTGGATGAAGCATGACTAGAAGAATTGCACAATTCTGGAGCCTAGCAGGGTGCGAGACAAAATTGTGAAATTTCTACAGGGAAGGCTGGTTCCACTCCAAAATTGTGCAATTTCTTAAGGGAGCTGCTAAGCCTGCAGCTAGACCAAGTTTGAAGGAACAACTTGTGAGGGGAATGCAACAAGATTTGATGAACAGGTTGTCATTCTGCAAGAAAATCACTGAATCTTGTGTACTTGACAAAGCAAGACATGTTGCTATGAAAGTTTGGTAGGGAGGCTCGAAAACGAAGCTAAGGAAAAACTTTGGGGGGTGGTTGTAGCTGCTGCAACACTTGGCGACAAACTAGTAGAACTCCAACTCTTTGAATGGACCTTGTTCATGAAAATAAAGTCTAACACCTCTGGAAGTATTGTTCAGTTCTGAGTTCACCTTGGTTCCCACACTTGCTTGATTGTAAGATGTAGCATCTTCCAAGCTCTTGGTCGATTGACACACATTCCAAGCCAAGTCAACACAGTTGTTTCGATTAGGGTTGAGGGGTATACTAGTGCACAAGCAGTATAGTCGTTAGAGTCTTAGTTTCATCTTTGGTGTTGCTCTGCTACAAGTAGGCCTAGATAGTACCCCGACGGTGTCGCATAGGAACACAAGCATGGCTCCACTGCCAGTGAGCCTGGTCAGTACCCCGGCAAAGTTACTTGCATCACCTCTCTGCGGAGGAAGCCTTTCTCTTCTTTCACCTTATTCATTTTCATTTTTTCAAACCTTTTTCACTTATTCATTTTTTTTTCATTTTTCATCGTCGTAACTATGCATAACACTTATTCATTTTAGAGGAAAAAGAGGGATCCCGACTTATTGAGACCAGAAGAGGTTGTTCCTACAGAGAAGTAGTTTATTATAACTCTGACGTGCCTATTAAGCTTTCCACCCTCACCTTACTCTACTTGACTGAGATGACAAGGATTAACCCAAAAAAAACTGACTAGAGTAGGTGACACTAGTTAGTGTGCAAGCATTATGTTTTCACCAAGGTTCACTTTGAACAATACGTATTTTCAATTGACGTATCATGGAATAAAAGTAACAAGTTCTTCATACAGAGGCAGGATGGAAGATAACCAAGTAGTGATAGTTGTACAAGGCCTCTTTTACTTTACCCAATTTTTTTCAAGAGTCATACATGGTTTTATGTGAAAATAACCTACGAACAAAACAAGCAAACAAACAACAAAGAAAAGAAAAAAGAAGAAGCAAATGCAGAAGAAAAGCGAGTAAGCAAACAAAAAACCAAGCGAATAAATACACAAGGAAAGAAGCAAACATGAATGCAAGCAAACAACTCAAAAGAAAACACTAGTCCTACTCCTAAGATAACAGTGCATGGTTCATCTCATGTGAAGTGATACTTACAATGCATCCACTGACGCATTGGTAGACCCATGTTGGTGAAGGCATGGTTCGCAAACAAGATAGTTGTGCAAACCAGCAAACAATAAAGATGTAACAGTGAAGACAAACACACTCTGAGTTTAAAAGCGTCCATAAAACAAAATGAGTGAAAGCATATGACATGCAATCTATGGACTTGCTATGGTGTTGTGCTACACTACGTGCGGATGTTGAGTGTATGCATTCTCTTGACTGTGACAAGCAAGCAAACGTGATAAAGGTAGACCACTTACATTGTGCATGTGTTCTTTATGTGTAATATTCCTCCAATGCATGAGCGATGGGATTGTGTAGTTCGAGTGGAGGAAGCAAAAACTAGGTGTTTGCTTGGTCTTCAATGCAAAATAGAGAGTGATGAGGAGCCTTGAATGTTTCAACAATTTCCTGACTGGAAGTGAACCCAACCTTAGGGTAGGGAGGGCCTGACATAACTGTCAGCTCGGCCTGAATGCCTCAATAGTCTGTGGGGTTTCGACTTTGCCAACATACAGATCATCGTAGATCAGTGTCTTGGACAGATTAGCAATGATTGAATCAACATCGCGATTAGATGAGGAAGTGGATAGATCACGACAACCAAGATCAGAAAGTTGAGGATGTTGATGAGCCTAGGTATTGCAGCAAGAATACTTCAACTCCCAGGGCTACCAACTTTACTTATCAACCTGGGGTTCGTACAAACTTGGAGGTGACTGTACTATATACACAAGTAGGAGTGGATGTACTGCCTATTATCACTACACATCTGGCAAGAGACCTTAGGGGTTCCAAGCCGGACTTCTATAGGGTCAGAAGAAGCTTGATTTTGATGGAAGGAGAGCAAAACTAGTCTAGGGGAGAGCTAATCTACTCCAGAATTGAAGAAACTAACATGCAAGCCTAACTCACACCAAACCCTAGCTAACCAATTACACAAACATGCTACGCAGAATCATAAATTAACACTATCCTACTGCTACTATCTATGTTGCAAAAGCAAAGAAAAATGGCATAAAACTATCCTAGGGTGTAGGCAGAGGAAACTAGGCTAAGACTAGGTTGAGGCAGAAGAAGCGGTCAGAGGTCGAAATGGTGAAAAGAGGACGTCATGGGAAACAACACATGAGGGTCATTGGATCAAGCGGGTGAAAGGAAAATGAACGGATGAGATCAGATTGCAGGAGGGTACATAGGTAGATGGGCAGACATGGAAGACTAACAGGACAGACAACTAGGATTATATCGTTGAGGCAATTAGCAGATGAACGATAGAGATTTACCAAGCCAAGTGGGGATCGGGTGAAGCAACAACCGTCGGATCAAAAGACAGATTGATGGTGGTGAGTTCAAGGCGATAAAGTAATCAGGTGATGCGATAGGCGTCGGATCTGGCAAGGCAGATCAACTGTGGAGAACGGAGTGTGAAAAGAAACGTGTCAAAATGACAAGTGGGTTTGGAGGGCGGTAAGTTGTATCTCGCATGCCCTCAAAATCAGGAATGGTATTTTGAGAATTCATGCGATTAGCCTCCCTAGCCAACACGTAGCACAAGGAAACGTCCCATATCACATGCTCTCAGCCCGATAATGGTCGAAAGGAAATCCACGTGATATGGCACAAGGGCCATTGGATTTGGAAAGGTAGATCTATGGCGGAGATGTGACTGAGCAGGTTGGTGAGCGGGTGTGTGACAACCGTTGGATCTTGACAAGGAAGATCGATGGTGGGGATTTAAAAGGAAGAAAGTCAGTGCGAAAAGTGAATTTGAGCGGTGATTGGGTAGTTTGGCCTATAGAAAGCATTCGACAGTTAAAAAACGTCTGAACGTAGATGAATAGCCTCTGCTGAGAATTTCATGCTGCAGGAAAATGAATGGGGAATGTGAGTGAGGGCGACTGACAGGGAGAGAGAGAGAGAGAGAGCAAGTTGAGGACCATTAAAGGGGGATAGCACTTATGAAATGACTCGATGACTGGGTTAAACAACACACCCTTTGCAAAAATCAAAACCCTATGTTTTTGGGGTCGCTGCAGGGTTTCTTCCTCACAACATGGTCCCAGAGGGAGGAGGTGAGGCCGAGACACCTGTGAACAACCTTGTGGATATTTTCTTTGCCAACCTATTGATTAAATAAGAGCATAAATGGAACAAACTGAAACACAACCAATTTTCCCTGCACTACTGTAATGAAACTGTAACCACTCAGCAAATGAACAGAAAATAGGAAGCTATGCTAACATAACAGTACGAGAAAGAGGAGCTTTGGCTACTAGGGTTGGGCCCTAACCCAAGAGCTTCAGCCCTCTGAGTTAACTCAGTGTTGGCTCAAATCAAAACTCATCTCCATTATAAATAAAAAACTGTATTACATCAGAACTGTTACAAGTCTGCAACTGGAGAAAAGTCCGAATACTTACCAACTGGCTGACTGACTATTGGTTAATTGCCTAAAAAAACTGAGGTCCTAAGCCTCTCTATTTATACATCTGAAGTCTCAACGACTTCCCCCAAAATTAGGGAGGTACAAATCCTACTTAATGGTAACTTGTCCTTTCAATAGCTTGGTTTCCTTCTATTATGGAGATTTCTTTTGCTTCCACTTGCTTGGTTGTCTTTTAGTACTTCAGATTTGGTTGTTTTTACTTTCAGCTGATGGAGGGATATTCGAATGGATGGGCAGTAAATGAGGAGGATTTACCTCTTGTAATTCCTCTTCATTGCCCCATTTGAGTTTTTACCAAGGTCTTTTACCATAGTTCCTTCCTTTAACCTTTTATCCCTGCATTTCCTTTACTTTTGTCCTTTATTCTTGCATTATATGCACATTAGACCACAAAGAAAAATATCCAACTCTAACTCATCTCATAAGAAAAATATAATCAAAAGTATGCAATAGGTTGTGAGAATAGTTGGTTTGACTAAGCTAGGAGGTGAATTGAGGCCAATTAAGGCCCATATAATTACTTAATGATGAGACTCATCGTCACCTCCCTACTAAAAGTGTTTATCATCCTCTGAGAAACTTAGTGGCTCTGGTAGGCTCTCTTACATCTCATTCTTTTGTTGTGGTGTTTTCTTCTTGTTTATAGGAATCTGCTTTCCCTTCTCCTTCTCCCCACTGATATTCTTTGATCTTCAAGCTATGTGGTAGTGTGTTATTTGTTTTAACAGGAATGTATATTATCATTTCTTTAGCAGCCTAAACAGATCCTCATAATGTGTACTTGCTTGCCCTTGGAGAACAAGATATCAGAGTGTTAGACGAGCATTACTTGCAATTAGATGTTGATTAGGGCCATGGGATTTTGATTTTTCAGCTACTTCTCTATCCCTGAAGCCACTTAGCTCTTTTGTTGCTCGCTGCTTGTTCTCATTTGTTTCATTGCCTTCTTTCTTTCATGTTTTAGCATCATGTTTCTTTGTGTTATCCATCATTATGTCCCTCTGTATTAGTTTCTTTTGTATCCATCTTCTCCCCATCTAGCTCTGTATCTGTTTTTTCTTGTTTTGCCTCCTCCTTACTTACAGAAGGACTAACATCATATATGATGGTTTTGATGTCATCCTTTGCTCGTAAGTCATTGAAGACCGTCCATGTTATAGGGATCCTAAGGTTTTGGAGGGCATAGCCTTTTTAGAGGATTGACCATTTCTTTACTTATAAATCAACTACCTCTCAACCTTTTCAAATTTTGATCAAATGATGTAGATGAGTGAGTGATCCAGGTGGATATTGGTGGCCACCCACCAATTCCACTTGGACCCCCACCATTGCCTCTTTCAGTTTTTCAGTTTCCTTAATTGTAGCATAGTTTACTATTTTTAGTGTTGAGTGTGGAGCTTGATTATCTTCTATATTCAAAGGTTTCAGTCGGATGTATACCCTAGGAAGATTGTACACCCCTCCACATGGGGGGGTGTGGGGGGGACTTGTCCCCCTCGCGGGGGTTCAGGGCTTCATTAGGCGAATGATTTGACAGTAGAAGTTATGTTTAGTTTAGGGTTTTTTGCCCTAGAAGGCAACCCCTCACTATATATGACAGAATTGTATTACGTCTATGTATATATGGATTTTGAGTGAGGAAGAGAGAGGAGATTGAGAGCGAAGAGGGTGTTACAGTGGATTTGTTGTAGGTTGTATCTCTTCAATTTGCTGGGTAAGATAAAAGGAAGGACTGGTTGTTTCTCTGTGGACGTAGCCCAAACTGGGTGAACCATGTAAATCTGTGTCTCTCTTGTTTTATGCGTTTTCTGTGTTTATATTTCTGCAATATTTTATGTGTTCCATTGCTTTGTAATATATAATTTTCTAACAACTGGTATCAGAGCCGAAGGTCTATTTTGCTGATAAACTCGCAGGAGAGAAGGGTTCCTGGTTTGAGTGGGAGCAATGACGGAAGATGGTAGGTTTAGGGTTGAAAAATTTAACAGCCAAAAATACCAGCTGTGGAACATGCAGATGGAAGATTATTTGTATCAGAGATATCTATACCTACCATTGAGCGGAAAGACAAAGAAGTCGATGAGTATGACAGACACATAATGGAATATTCTCGATAGAAAGGCACTTGGAACAATACGGGTGTGCCTAGTGGCATCGGTAGCATTTAATATTTCAAAGGAAATGACAGCAGAGGGTTTAATCTCGACATTGGCGAAACTATATGAAAAACCCTTGGCCTCAAATAAGGTATTTCTTATGAAGCGTTTGTTTAATATGAAGATGTCAGAAGGTGGATCTGTTGCAGACCATTTAAATGATTTTAATACAGTTACAAATCAGTTAAGTTCTGTTGGGGTAACTTTTGATGATGAAGTTAGGGCTCTGTTATTTCTGTGCTCATTTCCAGAAGGTTGGAATGGTTTAGTTATGGTCATTAGTAACTTTGTCTCTGGATCTAGTACTTTAAAGTTTGATGATGTTGTCGGTGCAATTCTTATCAAGGAAATGCGACGAAAAAGCTTTGGTGAGACATCAGGTAATGCTTTGACTGCAGAGACTAGGGGAAGAAAAATGGAAAGAGGAAAGAGCCCAGGATATTGCAGTAAGTCAAGAAAAGGAATATCCAAGTCAATATCGGGGATAGTGTGCTTGAAATGAGGGAAGAAAGGACACTTGAAGAAATACTGCAAGTCTCGGAAGGGAAAAGAAGGAGACGCGTAGCAAGAAACTAGTCATGAAGCGAATGTAACAGGTGATGTGTTGCAAGATGCTTTGATTCTTTCATTAAAAAATATTATTGATGCCTGAGTGGTAGATTCAGGGGCCTCATTCCATGCCACACCTGATAAGAAACATTTTCATGATTATGTTCAAGGATATTTTGGACAGGTTCGATTGGGTGATGATAAACCCTGTAAAATAGTTGGAATGGGTACAGTTTTCATAAAACAACAGAATGGAAATCAATGGCTATTGAAGGAGGTAAGGCATGTTCCAGATCTGAAGAAAAATTTGATTTCAACAAGGTAGTTTGGGAGGTGAAGGTTGCGTAACTACTTTCACAGATAAAACCTGGAAGTTCACTAAAGGATCCTTGGTAATAGCGGAAAGGAGAAAAGGTTGGTAACATTGTACTTATGCAATGGTATTTCTAATTCTAATAATGCTTTAACCTCTACAAAAGAAGATACGACAATTGTGGCATCATAGGCTTAGGCACATGAGTGAGAAGGGGATGCAGATTCTTCACTCAAGAAATTTGTTGCTAGGTTTGAAGCATGTTGATTTAAAATTTTGTGAGAATTGTGTTTATGGAAAACAGAAGAGAGTCAAATTCCTTAGAGTTGGGAAAGAAAAGAAGAGCGAAAAATTAGAGCTTGTGCATACAGATGTATGGGGACCAGTTATCAAATTTGAACACATCAGAGCCCTTCAAAGGGCCTCTAGCAGGTCATAGAAGTAGGGAGAAAATTTTACTAGTAAAAAAAAATTCAAAATTTGAATTTTGCCATTTTAAAAAGAAATTGGAATAATATTATAAATTTTTCTAAGAAGGTCTGTTAAGTTGTTAACCACTTTAATTTTTTTTTTTTTAATTTCATTTTTTTCTGAAATCCTAACTTTGAGAATTTCAAATTCCAATTGTCAGTGCACTATGAGTCTATCACAAATTACAATAGTTAAACTTGTAAATTTCCTTTCTCAACTGATTCAAATCCGATTTCAAAAACAACAGTTTCTGAGTTGCTTCCATTTCAAAACCAACATTTTCCTTTTGAATTGTGTTTTCTAATTTGTGCCTAAAGCTTTCCAAGCTAGCTTCAAATGAAATAAAACTAGATTCAAATGGAATAAAGCTTTTCACACTAGCTTTTTCAGAAAGTCGGTGATGGTCGAGATTTGTGATATTAACCACTTAGGGCCAGCCAGTGCAGAACAAAGAGGAAAACATTTCGGAAACAAAGGTATTTCAGTGAAACACATTAGCTTGTTCCTATGTTGAATGGATGGATGAATTAGCTCGTTTCTCTGTTGAATGGATGGATAAGGTAAGAGAGATCTGAACTTTCTTCATATTAATATGAATAGCAATTAGAATCTCTAATTTTTCCGGTTTCTGTTTCCGTAATTCATTTGTTATTTGTACGTGTTTCTGGATTAACATTTCTTTGTCGATTTGTTTTTAATTTCTTAATTCCAGTGTCGAGGGCAGAGCATTGGGTGCAAAGCGCCTATTGAATAGAAACAATACTACTATAATTTCTTGATTCCAGTGTCAAGGGCATAGCATTGGGTGCAAAGCGCCTAGTGAATAGTAAGAATACCAAGAATACCACTATAGAGTCATATTTTTTTAAGGTACTGTATAGTGTGGTGTTTATTGATTTGATTTTTTTGTGAACAATAATTCATCTAATTATTTTCAAAATTGGTAAGGTGATTTGTTTGTTCATTTATTGTTTTCAGCCACTTTGTTGAGTGTGTAGAGTGGAGAGTTTCTTGTACAAAGGTTCCGGTGAGCACTGTTTCTCTGAAGCAATATTGTTCGAAGGTACCTTCACAACTTGTCTAGACTTTTATCTAGAATTCCGCTCCGGTTGGTGCAGTCTGTTCAATGAGCAATTATCTCACGAGAAAACTGCATTTTTTCAAATTCTATCATTATTAATTTTATCTATTACTGATAAGAACCATTAAGGCTTAATAGCTTTATGTTTGATAATGGTAAAAATCATCCTGGCTTAATAGTTTTTCATTTATAAGTCTATGTGATAAGTAATAGCAAGGTGTGGTTATACTATGTTTTAGAGTTTTTAATTGAGATTTGGTAAAACAATTTTTGTTGGATTATGTTATTTCAATGATCCATGTTGTTATATCATGTTTTGGAATTTTTAGTTAGAATTTAGCAAAATCATTTTTATTAGATTATATTATATAGTATATATATATATGATAGATTCAATGAAAAATCAAACTATGATTCTAATAAATTTCTACCAAACAAATTTGATAGAAAATATCATAAAAACTTTGACAACATAGAATAGTTACACCAACGCTTCACAATCAATAGTTGTAAGTGTGAGATGTTACAACAGATTCGATTTTGACAATTTTACTTGTATGGAATTGGAATTGAGCTATTGAATTAAACATTGTGCTAAATATTGATATAGTGAAGCTATAAAAGAAAATTTGGTATGCACAGGAGAAGCAATCTATCATAAACAT
Source organism: Pinus taeda (assembly GCA_000404065.3). Taxonomy (NCBI): domain Eukaryota; kingdom Viridiplantae; phylum Streptophyta; class Pinopsida; order Pinales; family Pinaceae; genus Pinus; species Pinus taeda. Next base: position 2,618 of record APFE030475973.1, on the reverse strand, counting down.
CTTACGAGCCAGAATGAAAGTTTTCCATACAAAATTGTTGGAATTGGAGGTACTGTATTGAACAGTGTACCACATACATACATACATACATACATACATACATACATACATACATACATACATACATACATACATACATACATACATAACTACATACATACTAACATACATACATACCATACATACATATATATATATAATATATATTATTATGTAATATAAATATAAAAGCATATGAAGGTACTGAATTGAACAGTGTACCATAAAGATTCTATCATTAAGTAAAACTATTAATCTCGCAAAGTCTCAAACAAAAAATCCATAAACAATACACATTAACCTCACAAAGTCTCAAACAACATATAAGAAACGACATGCTAAGCATTGGAGAATTATTGCATTCGAACTTGGAACTGTTGTATAAAAGAAAAGTTCACTATTTAAAAATTGAAGCCTTTCAAACGCTAGCAATTGAAGATTTATAGAAGATCAAAAAGCATGCCTTGAGTTTAGATTAATTACCATATGCAACAATTATATATTGTATTGTAAATGCAAATGAGTAGGTCTTCAAGCTATTCTTGTTGGAAGGGAAGTCTAGTGAGAGGAAACACTAATTCCTACTCCAAATATATTAGTACAAGTTCCTTCTCTAGGTGAATTAGTACAAAGACCAGGAAGTAATGATACATCAAGATAATTATAAAACCACAAAAGCAAAGCGAGAAAAACATTACAAAATATGTATGATAGAAAGTAGTTGTGCTAAGGGAATTCCTGGCCCCCAAGAGTGGAATTGTAAGTTGTTGAAATGGAACAGATAAAGAAGGGCAAAACTGCCATTTGCATGAAGTCTAGACAACAGAGAATTCAACAAACATGTTAAAAAGGGGCCATTCTTGATGTTGTAAGGCAAGGGAGAAGAGTTTCTTTTATCAAAGAAAAAAAATGCTCCGATGTGGTAAGCATGTTTTTTTTTTTTTTTTAAACTTTGTGAGTATTATCATAAAGTTTAGTTTAGTTGGGTAACATTTAAGGAATAACTCTTTGGCTAAGGTGTTGAGTGTGGGTGAAGGTATTTATTCCACCAAAGATACTCAGTTAATCGCAGAAACTTTGGAAACTTGTGTATATGAGCAAAATGGCCCAGTTACTCCTAGAAACTTGAAGAAATTTGGCTATCTGAGCAAAATGGCCCACAAATGGCAAACATGTCCTATTGGGGAAGTTGAATTGATGTAAAATATAACCATTCCTTAGAGCAACAAGGAGTTCCATCTACTTAGATACTTTATTCAAATGCCACATCTATTTTACTCGTCATTCAAAAACTACCAAAAGCACTCTTTCAGTGCAATGTAGCATGTTTGTAATTACAAATACCATTAACCATAGTTTGATCATGCATAAAAAGATTTTCCTTTTACTATTTTGAGAACATTGTATTTCTTACACATATGTTCTTCACTACTCATATCAATTTAATATAGAAATTTCCCATACCACATCAAATGACTCTTGGCACAGTGGAATTTGTACTATAAAATCATCTTATTGAGGCTCTTTATCCCCGTGTTTTCTTCAACTGCATGTTGAGATGTAAAGTTTTTCTTTCATCTCAAACTAATTCTTTTTTGGATGTTCTTACACCAATATCATCTTATTGAGGCTCTTTTGCCCTGTGTTTTCTTCAACTGCATGTTGAGATGTAAAGTTTTTCTTTCATCTCAAACTAATTCTTTTTTGGATGTTCTTACACCAATATTTGCTTAATATAACAATAATTCAAATACAGAAAATATAACATTTGTCGAACATAAACGTTATGCGCACAGTTGGCCTGTCACTTGTTAGTTACAATGCGTATGAATTGTACCATGAATATTAGACTTGCAGATGTGTTGGAAGGGGTTATTATTCTTGATAAACTAAGGAATATCTTGTAGCTTGCAACATTATAGAGGCATCAGAAACCAATAGTATGTTGTCTTCGAACTCAACATTAGTTCCAAACTATTACCGATGCACCATGTGTTAAAAAAAGAAATTTGAAGACAATTTACTGTTGTCAATTGAATTGCTTCTTTTTTTAATGCTTTTCATTATGGAAGGGTGATCTGAATGTGTACCCTTCTAAATAAAATTAAGACTTGCCCATCAAATTTGATCACTGATGGGGACCTGCTCAGGTATCATCTCTTGGTGGCTCTCATTATTATGTTGCTTTTATTGATGGTGCAACCAGAAAAACCTGGATTTATTGTATTCGAAATAAATCTGATGTATTTGATACTTTCAAGAAATGGAAAGCTTTGGTTGAAAACGAGACAGGGAAAAGGTTGAAGTGTCTCAGATAAGATAATGGAGGTGAATATTGCAGCAAAGAGTTCGATAGGTACTATTTAGAAAATGGAATTCGTAGAGAGAAGACAGTTCCAAAAACACCACAAGAAAATGGCGTGTCAGAAAGGATGAACAGGACAATCATGGAGCGTGCAAGGTGCATGAGATTGCATGCAGGATTGCCTTTAAAATTTTGGGCAGATGCTATAGATATTGTTGTTTATCTAATAAATAGAGGGCCTTCAAGTTCCTTGGATGGTGGTATTCCAGAGGAG
>APFE030475971.1:0-26153 GCA_000404065.3 Pinus taeda | reverse complement strand
TAGGCATTAGGTTTAGGGTTTGCTTTATGCTCCTTCTAAAGTTGCCCAAATGCCAATCTATGTCATCATTCAGATGAGTCTATCATCATTCATAGGGTTTTCATTATCATGTAAGTGTCTAATGAGTCATTTTACACCTTGTTCATGCTTCAGTTGTGCCTTGGCAAGTTCATTTCCCTCTCCTAGGGTTTTGGAGGCAATTTCTCTTGGACGGTCAAATCATCGGAAAAACTTGTTTCCTGATGTTCATACACCTTCCCCTATCCTTAAAGTACCTTATCAAACACTTTCCATCCCTTAGATCCGCCAAAATCCTCATTTTTGCACAAACCCTAGTTTCTTGCTACAACCTGGCAATTTTCTAGGTTTGGCCTGTGTTTTGCCCTTTTGGACTCCTTCCCCTCACTCAATCTCTGATATTCCACTTTCCCTTGCTTCCTAACATCCCTCCCTACTCCCAAAAATTTCCCCAAAAATTTAGAAGCCCTCTATCCCCTTCATTTCGCTCCATTTCGACAAAATTCCTTGTTTCACACATCGGGACAAGTCGCACTCAAATAATGTTCCAGAGAAATCAAAGATGAATTTTGGGAAATTGAGAGAGGTTATTGTCCACAACATGCCAAAGAAGAAAAACCTCCTTCACTTTTTACACAGGTATCATGGTTTGAGAGAAATGTCAAGAATACCGTTGCCTCAGGAGAATCAAAAACACCTCTGAAGTGACCTTGGGAAAATCACGTTTTCTCCTAGCTTGGTTGGCCAAATGATTTTCTTGATGGGTAAAATGATAACTATATACAAAGATATTTCCAATGAGCTATCATGAGCTAAATTTGGGGTTGAGGAAGGCATTCAAAATTTTACTGCAATAGCACTCTTCCTTGAGGCAGCCTGATTTGGCACTTTTTGACCAGTCTTGGGAGATTTGATTTTTGACAGGGCAAATGAACTCCAAATCCAAAAATTCCAATTGGGTTGAAAAGTAGCCTCACAGACCTTACCAAAAAGCCTACTCTTTCCCAATTTGGCCACCTTAAAGTTCCCCAAACATGGCTCCAAATGGGCGCGACATGTCAGGCGGGGGGGCGACATGTCAGGCAGAATTGCTTTTGAACTACAGAAGGCTGTCTTGGGAGAATTGATTTTTGACAGGGCAAATGAACTCCAAATCCAAATATTCCAGTTGGGTTGGAAAGTAGACTCATAGAACTTTCCGAAAAGCCTACTTTGGCCGAATTTGGCCACCTGCAATTGCCCCAAACATGGCTCCAAAGGGGCGTGACATGTGAGGGAGGGGGGCGTGACATGTCAGGCAGAATTGCCCAGAAATGCACTGTACAGCCCAGAAAACGCAGATTTGACTCAGTTTGAATTTTTGAGGTGAATGATGATTCTCTTTGATGTAATTATGGTACTTTTTAGACACTTTTACTCTTATGTAACTCTTCTAGAAGATTCATTCATGAAAAGGGTAAAAATTAAATGAATGAATTGGTTTCCAAGTTTATAGAGGGAAGTTGTTTTGACTACCTAGATTTTAGTGCTAAGTTTAGAAGTGGTTGAAACAGCTCCTAGAAGGATGAGCCCGACCCCTATAGGCAAGGAAAGATGTTAGCTTGCCTATATTATGTATTTTCTTAGTCATTTTCAGGGGTTGGAAGGTTGGACTCTTGAGGGAGAAGCTATCCTTGTATTATTTCATTGTATGTCTGCAATTTTTGGCTAAGGAAGACCAGGGTTTTGCAGTCCTCTTTGGGATTCTTGTGGACTCATGTGTTGATGGTGTGTTTCTCAATGTTCTTGTAAGCTTTGTTATGTGATTCATTTCCTTTCTTTACTTCTGCACATTAAACAAATGAAGTGTTAAAGTAAGAATTCATGCTTGCCATGCTCTGCTTTTAAGTTTGTTTAATTTCAATGTTTTCTACTGTCTAAAGAGAATTCAAAGTTATTGTTTGCTCTCTTTATCTCTCTCACCTGTCATTCCTAATCATCCACCTCAATCAAAGGCATCAATATTGTCTCCTACCTCGCCCCAAAGAACCCCCTGCAGAAACTGTGTCCAATCCCCGCACCCAAAATTGTCATCCCCTCAATTTGCAACCAAAAACCATAAAAACCCCAAATCAACCCTTTTGATCGGTTTACTAGCCTAAAATCAGTGTTACCCTATTGGTCATCTCATCTATTGAAGATTTTACGAGATAGACCGGAGAGAGCCTTCTCCTTCCCCGTAGGGCTAGCTACGAGGCTAAATGGTTTGATGTTGCCTTGAGGTTTGCCTTTTTCAGCCTGAGGTGAAATTTCAAGCGCTAACACACCCATTAGGGCTGAAATCATTCTAAAGCTTGGATCTGAATTTTAGAGCTTTTTCTGCTAGATTTGTGGAGATACGATCTCAGCAAGTAGGCCTTTTTGCATACTCCCGAATTACATTCCAAACAGGTAACCTGGGGAAAATCGTCATAACTTTTGTTTTGAACATCATATTAGAATTTCGTAAGAAGTTACAGAAAGAGGACAGACTGTAGTTTCCTGTATATATTTTTCAGATCCTAAGGTTAACACAGTGACACGTGGCACTTCAGACAAGTTTTCTCTTTTGAAAAAGTATATAATCAAGTCATTTTGGGAGATTATGCATAACTCTTTCCAGGAGAATCTAAATTTGATCAGACTGATGGCATTGGAAAGAGGACACAGAGGGCTACTACAGGTCTCAATTTTAAAACTTGGAGAAATGAAATTACATAGTTATAGTCGTTTCAAGATCGAGCTCCCAAAATCAAGAAAAGGCGATATGAGGAAGTTTGATTGCAAGGATCTGGTAAATTGGATACTTTATATGGAGCAATATTTTGATCTATATGGTGTACCACGGTTACAAAAGGTATGTATTGAATCTTCATATTTAGAACCGGATCAATATTTATGGTATAAAGGGCTTTCTTCTCGTAAAAAACATGTTATGTGGTCAATTTTCATGGAGGAAATGATAGCACATTATGATGATACAAAGAGAAACACCTTCTTTAGAGCAACACTAAAACAATTGGAAAGAGAAAAAGGGCTTGGTTACAAAGTGGAAAATAAAATTATGGCAACAAGGAAGTGTACCCCTCACAACTATAATAATGGAAGTGTTGTTCCTCCTAGCCTTCCACAATCTACAAGGGTTACACCACAACAATTGGAAGAGAAATGAAAAAAAGGGCTTTGTTACAATTGTGATAGAAAATGCACTAAGGGTCATAAGTTTGCTGAGAAGAAATTATTTTACATAAAGTATGAAGAGGAGGAAGAAAATGATCAAGAAACATCAAAAGAAGAGGATATACACAAGGACCCAACCCCAAAGAAAGAAGATATGAATCCAACCATATCTTGTAAAGCATTGGCAAGAATTACCACTCCTCAAACTCTCAAGATAGAAGGACATATCAAGAACAAAAAGGTTCAAGAAGTGAAATATCACATCAAGAAAGAAGAAATGAATCCAACCATATCTTGTAATACATTAGCTAGAATTACCGCTCCTCAAACTATCTAGATAGAAGGACATATAAAGAAAAAAATGTTCAAAAAGTGAAAGATCACATCGAGAATCAAGAAATGAATCTGACCATATCTTGTAAAGCATTGGAAGAAATTACCACTCTTCAAACTCTCAAGATAGAAGGACATATCAAGGAGAAAAAGGTTCATGTAGTGAAAGATCACATAGATCATCAACAACAAGTTCTCCAACTTTTAAAGGATAATGACACTTTGGTGCAAAATCGAATGAAACAACAAGTAGATCAACATCGTAGTGAAAAATGTTTTCATGTATGTGATTGGGAATTTTTATTGCTACATCTGAAGCAAGCTATTTATGAGAAGGAAATGTTGGAAATGCGACCTGCACTTAAGAAATGGCAACCTTACCGAATGGGAAGACACTTCAAGGTAAAAATGGATCATGATAGTTAAATATGTTTCGGAACAAATATTATCTTTAGAAGAACAGAAAAGTGGGTCAAAAATATGTTGGGTTATGAATTTGACATCATCTATAGAAAAGGGAAGAAAAATTTTGTTGCAGATACACTCTCAAGAAAGGATGAGGATGTGGAAGCATTATTTTGTGCTATTTCTATTATCCAACCAGATTGGATAAACAAAGCAAGGGATGAATGGAAGAAGGATGAATAAGTATGGCCACTCATTCAAAAGTTGCAGAAGATCCCAATTCAAACAATATTGGCAGAACTTGAAGAGGAAGGAAAAATCATATTAGAACCTCGAGCAATCACAGAAACAAGAACCTGACAACTACGAAATCGATCAATTTCAGGTTATCTCATCTTGGAAGAACTTACCCACTGAAGATTCCACACGGGAGGACAAGAATTTTATACATAAGCATCAAGAACTACTCAAGCGTTAAGGACAACACATTTTGAAGGAGAGCAGCATGTTAGGCCCGTATACTACTAGTGTAAAACCTTATTGTTATTAGTACAACCCCCTTATTATATTGTTGTACCCATGTAGTCCCAATATTGTTACTATTGTGCCCCATAGAAGGATACTATTGTTATTATTGTGCCCTTACATTATTATTGTTATGTCAGCTCTGGTTATATTATGACCCCTTAGACTCCTATATATAAAAAGGAGGTCTTGTCATTTGAATCATCCAAGAATTGTTCATTTATGTAATGTAAAGGAGGTTTCGCCCTCGAAGAGGCTGAATTATAAGGCGTTGATCTATATTTTCTATCTTTTTGTGAGCTTGTTTCATAACATATTTAGGTAGATCATATATGATAAAACACCATCCCACATCAGGACCCATCAATATCTCTATACTATTAGAAAAAGATCAATCCCCTTGACTTGGTCTCACCATGGCTACTAGCCTACTAGCCTCATTGGTGCCACATACTCACACATAATGGAAATGGAAAGTGTTAATTGCATACATCATATAAAAGTTCTTGCTACCATATGTGCTAGTATGTAAATACAAATAATACAATAATTACACACTTTCACTTTACCTCTCATGCCATGCTTGGTTTCAATGGTAGAGGTGTTACAAGTCTCCAATATAGTCAATCTCTAAATATGGATATTCATCAATGTACTATATTAGGGGAATTTTGAGTTATGATATGGGCATTCTAAGGAAAATAACAAAGTAATAGTAAAAATAATATAATAATAGTTATGATTTTAAAAGGAAAATAAATAAAGCTACCATTTTATTGTATTTTTACTTATCTCCCCACATCTTTATTCAAATTTCAAGTGTGCAAGTTTTCGAGGTTTTGTTGGAGTAGAATTACCAAAGTAATTTTTTAATCTATAAAATTAATGGATATTGATATGTTGTTTTTCCACTATATATTATATCTACTGTATCTTTTATTATTTTCATGTGAGGCACTAGATATTTATGTAAAGGATTATCATATGAAGTAAACAACTAATCCTAACCCACTTAACACCACTAATGCTAGTGATAATGTGGTATAATTTGGTTGAAATTTCCAATATGAAAATAGATGAAACAAGGTACACAAAGAGTAGAGAAGGAATGACTTAATGGATGCGGATTAGTGATTGATAAGTTTCAGTGAAAGGAAAAATTTCTCAATCTAATGGTAGTTGGATAGTCCAATCAAAGTTTGGCAAGGATCATTGATCGTGGTGGCTTTCAATGGGTGGTAGTACATAGATCCATGTGAGAACATAATCTTCTAAGCTTATTAGTAGAATCAACTCTCCTGGTCGATGGGAGTCAACTGATTGTATATGAGGTCAAGTCTTCATGCCTTTCAGAGTTAACAATCTATGTAAAAGACACATTTTTTTTAATAGAATATTCATAGAAGTGCAACAACAACAAGGGTGGCTTTTTTTCTTTCTGGTGAAGGGTTTTCCACTAGATATATTGTGTCTCTTGTGTAGATGTGTTTTTTATGATTTTATTATGGTTTATCTCAGGGTTATCTTTTTTTACCTGCTTATATGGTTTATATGCATGATATAATAAGCTACAATACTAATTCACGCCCCCTCTCACTAGTGCTCAAAGGTTTCCAACAATCAGTATCAGAGTGGGGATCTTTATTGCAACTTGATTGTTGGAGGGTAGATATGGGGTTTGTTGGTGGAAACTTGAATTTTTTTTAGAATGGCCAAGAACAAGAGGAAACAATTTCAGAAAAGGAATGACCTTTGAAAATAGGAATATAAGCCACAAGAGTTTCATCTTCCTAGTGAAAGAAGTTCAACAAATAATGTGTAGAAATTAGAAGATCAAGAACCAAAGGTTTTGTAGCAAAATGAATCCAAAGGTATAAATGCTAATAATTTTCTTTTGAGTTACAATTTTGAGGATTCATATTTTGATTATGCTGCATTATGTAGGGAAGATAAGGATAATGTTAATGTTATTAGATATGAGATTACTAAAATAACAACTACATCCAACGATCAAGTAAAGTTATTGCAAATATGTGATGATAAGGAGGCCAAAATCAAGGAGGAGATTATCAGCTTAAAGATTAAGTTGGCAGAATAAAAAAAAGGTTGAGGAAGGCATGAGGAACTAATATAAAGAGAAGGAAGATGAGTGTGAAAAATCAGAAGCTAAAGTGTGTCCTTAAGAAAGTAGGGTTGTTGGAAATAATACTGAGACGGGGGGTGAATCAGTATTATCAAATCAATAAAAAATTTCATTTCCATACTTAGATACATATACGCTACTTCAATTAAGGGAACCTGCGTGTATACGCAACTGTGTCTAATGCAACTAGTGTATATCCAGAATATTTATGATTCAATTAATCCATTAAATGTTGATCTTTAGTTAGTGCATCAGAACTTCTTTAACCATATGTACAGTAAGCAAGTGCAGTAAAACATAACAGATCATCACACATAAGAAGCACACATGAACACCATGATATAAGGTGGAAACCCAATGTGGGTGAAAACCACCTGCTGCAAGTCGTCTCTATCTTCTTTTAATAAGAAACTTCTTTTACAATAGTTCTGTATGGTGCAGTCTAAACCAGTACGCAGCTTCTACTGCAGAAGCTACAACTCTCTCGTTCTCCAGACCTCCTTGAAGGGAGCTAACACCCCTTAGTTCTTGTACTAGCCGATCCCCACTTACTAGTACGTAGGTGCTCGCCTACTGAAATGCTCCAACCTTTACTCGTTCTCTAGCTGATACTGGAAGGGAGCTACCACCCCCTTAGCTCTTGTACTAGCTGATGTACTAGTATGTAGGTGCCGACCTACAAAAGGCAACAACCTTGTCTTTCTTCCTCCAGGTACCACGTTTCATACATTTTCAGACTAGATACTTTTGAAGCACAACACTATAATCTGAAGGCCACATTTCATCCAATTTTCATACTGGACCCATCAATATCATTGAAGCACAAAACAATCAATACTAGCATCATCAATTTCTGAATCACTGAAACACTGAAACCCTGTCAACAACACAGTCACCAGAACATAGAGCAGACTACAGAACTCTGCAATAAAAATCAAATCCAACTGCAACTTCAAATATCATACTTCATTATGTATACGCTACTACGATGAATCAAACCCACGTATATACGCGCTTTCGCCAAAGCCAACCCACGTACAGATCTATACATATTCAATCATGACTTTGCGGCCATTTCAGACATCAGTCATACCCAGATCATAACATGCGTACAATAAAACATGCATCAATAATTTAGATCTAGTCTGTCCATAATCAAACCATATAATGATTATTCATTCCAAACCATTTGATCTTGATCTATCCTTAGATCTTGTTCTCCATCAACTGGTGAGATCCCTACTTAGCTCAGATGAAGCAATGCATCATAACCCATATCCTGCATATTGGATCTCATACTACATCAGATATTCAAGTCTTTTTCCATACTTTTGCCTAATGATCTTCTTCTCCTTTTATAGTGTTAGGCCTTACTCAATACCATGGTCCAAAACCATAACAAAACAATACCATGGACCCAATACTAGGGATCATCACTTCTGACAAGATACCATAGTCCAAAACCATAGGTTCAAATACCAAGGACTAAATACCATAGACCAAAAATAAGTTCTCCCACATGTATGGGCTTTTCCTTGCGTGAAAGTGCATGTATACGCATACGCGCCTTGGTAATGTCTAAACTGCGTGTATACGCGGCTTTGTTTGGATCAACCTGCGTATACGTTGTTTTCATGCACAGAACCTGTGTGTATACGCACCTTTGCTTCACTAAAACTGCGTATAGATCTATAAAGGATAATTCACTCTTTCAAACATTCTTGTAATCTGATCATCAATTTCTTGCTACTGACCTGCTGCATTATGATTTGTCATCTGTGTGATTTGCCATCAAGGACAACACTTGTCTCATAATGCCAACAATCTCCCCCTTTGGGCTTGATGGCAAAGCTAACCCATCATACTGAGAACTGTCATCTAATTCCTTTCAGTTGTTGAGCATCCAATGCATTCAGTCACATCTAATATCTCTTTTGTAGATTCATCTAGTTATAAGTAAGTGAGATGTTCTTCTACGAGTGGGTTGCCATCAAGTACAACACATGCATCATAATGCCAACAATCTCCCCCTTTGGACTTGATGGCAACAATACCAAATCACTCTCCACCTTTTACATTAAGGGCAAAGGGCGGACCAAGATATTCTCTTCCTTTGATAAACATTCTACTGTCCATACTCCCCCCTCAGTGCCTGCTGAAATTTTTGAATGAGCTCTCCCTTTGTATATGCCAAGGTCTACCAATCTTTCCATGCTCCCCCTGAGTACATGTTGAGTCTCTGCACTGTTGAAGTGTGTTGTTCATGCTCCCCCTAACTGTAGGCAAGATCTGCAAAAATATGTTCTACAAGAACATGACTGTATCATAAATGACCTTCCTATCACCAAAGACTCATACATACATCCATCTCTCAACCAAGTGAGGATATACAAATATTGACTCATCCAACCAACCAAGTGGGCTTACGCTAGAAGTTTACTCATGATAAAAAATTACATTACATCATTCATCCCAAGCATAGTGGGGAAACCAACATAGGCCGTTACATGACCTTGATAACAAAAGACATATATGACATAGAGACGAAATATCTAGAGCAAGACTATGAAAGTCATTAATAACTAATATCAGCAGCATCTGTCAATCACTATTCAGATCAGCAACCATGTTCTCCTTCTGTTCTCCCTATGAGTTTGTTCCACTTCAAATCAACAACAGCTGAATACTTGAACCGAAAGTGTCTAAGATAATGAAAACAATGTATTATCAGAAGTTTATCTGCTCCCCCTGAACCTGTTTCAGATGGTCTCTGTCAGACCCATATCAGACTTCCTTCAACCAGAGTTTGTCCCCACTGAACACCATATACGCGACTACATCCACATAAACCTACGTATATACGTGGATGTTCTTCATAAAACTCGTGTACAACCATTTCCATATCAGAAGCCTGTAAATGTCCTATAGCAAGGTATGTCTGCATATAGATATCAACTCATCCTCTTGAAATACATCATAGCCATCTCATCAACATCAAGATCTGCATGATCTTATATATCATCCATGTATCATCATTTGGGGACATCTGTATCAATCAACATATGTAAGTATCAATCTGTCATTTTATCATCATCATGTCTCTAACAATGCAATTTTCAGTAATCATTCATGTATCCAGCATACTGTATATCTATAGGAGACTTTCATCAACTATATTATATGATCTTTATGCATATGACAATAGCAGCATATGATAGACTCATCATCAAGTAATGAAGATGTGTATACAAGCTTTGTACTTCTCCTTATCCTTATGAAGATCACCATGTAAGCACCATATATGCATTATCAGAGAATCAACCACAAATCTAATCTGAACATCAACTATGTAAGCCCAAGAAACATATGAGATTTTGTCATGGACAACTCATAACCATAATAAGATATATCACTTAGCCATATAAGCATCATCACCAAGGACTACTAACCATAATGCCAACAATGCATCATTAGAATATTATTTTCTCCCCCTGAACCTGTGCCATCTTGTTTACTATTAGATTTGATCACACATATATCAGCAGGAAGTATCAAGGTATTATCATCATCAAGTTAGGAAAAAACACTTTTAAACATCATACAAGTATCAAGACATTTCCTCACATCATCAATAGATTGTGACCATTATCAAATAGAACAAATAATGGACTGAATCATATCAGACCCTTTTTCTGAGCCTGTCCCTACTGGTTTTCCTTAGACTGACATATATGTGACTGTGCAGTGTGTAACTCACGTATATACGCGACTTCCTTTTATGCAACTTGCGTATGAGATTTAGGACACTGAAGTTTTACACTTTCAGTTCCCCCTGAGTCTGTTATGTATGTATATGGTGTTGTGCCACATCTTCCTGACTGGACTTCCTTCTTCTTCCATATCTTCAAGTGTGATGATGTTTTCTCCTTTTGGTGTGGTGCCCGTACTTTGTTCCTGCATTCCTTGGCTATATGTCCAAGCTTGTTGCATGCATAACATCTTACATGTTTCATATTCATTCTGTAGCAATCAACAGCTTTGGGACTGAACATATTGCAAGAAAAACAATATCCACTAAAGTACCTGGACCGTGATGATCTTTCTAGGTGATGATCTTGAACCATTCTTCTACATCTAGCTACAACATGTCCAACATTATGACATACATAACATTCAACCTTATTTATCAGATGAGTAAAAGATTTTCTTTGAACAATTTATTTCCTTGGTTCTTGATGGGGTTGGCCTCTCATCTCCTTGTTGAGCTTTTCAGATTTTGCATTAGATTCCCTTGTCTTACTTTGTGAACTAGATTCTTTTTCAACAGAGCCATGAAAACCAAGACCATTTTTGATAGCGGGAGACCTTTGACTACTAAGAATATCATCCAAGATCTTAGTACTATCTTGAAATCGTAAGAGCTTATCCTTTTCTTCCAATTTATCATTTAGAATATTTACCTCAACCTGAAGTTGCTCTTGCCTTTCACAATGCTGCTTCTTCATGTTTTCTTCAACTTTTCTTTCTTCTTCCAACTGATGTCTTAATTCAAGAACTTTGTTCTCTTGTTTTTCCATAGCTTGGAGTAGTCCTTTATTCTTCTTCTTTGATTCTTCAAGATATTCCTTTAGCAAGCGGATTGTAGCTTCAAGCCTTTCATAATAACTAGATCTATCTCTGAGTTTCTTGATCATTATGCTCCTTTCATTGACTTCATTTCTTAATGATGTCACTTCATCCTAAAAATTTTGACATTTTCCCTTGAATAACTGCCTTACCTTATTTCCCTCCTCTAGTTGAGCTTTTTGTTTGGTAGATTCTTATTTGAAGGCACATTCCTTCTTGTTCAAAAGATCTTGTTGATCTCTAATTTTGTCTGTGAGTCTTTTAAATTCTGCCTCTATTTGATATCTTTCTTGCTCACCCATAAGAGCACATTCAGTTGTTTCACTATCACTTTAATCATCTTCAAATGGATATATAATAGGATCACCTGAGGATAACAAATTCATACCTGATAGTTCTTGTTCATCTTCATTCTAAAGTGATTCTGAATCTGAAGTGCTTCTTCTGCATATTCCCCAATCGATATTCCCATTGTCATAGTTCTTCTGAGATGTCTTCTTCTTCTTAGGTGCTTTCTTCTTAAGTTTCTTTCCCATTGTTCCATGGATCTCCTTCAAGCGATCAAGCTTCTACCAAAGGACCTACTCTGATACCAATTTGTTGGAAATAATATTGAAGGGGGGGGGGGGTGTGAATCAGTATTATCAAATCAATAAAACTTTTTCATTTCCATACTGAGATACATATATGCTACTTCAATTAAGGGAACCCACGTGTATACGCAACTGTGTCTAATGCAACTAGTGCATATCCAAAATATTTATGATTCAATTAATCCATTAAATTTTGATCTTTAGTTAGTGCATGAGAACTTCTTTAACCATATGTATAATAAGCAGGTGAAGTAAAACAAAACAGATCATCACACATAAGAAGCACACATGAACACCATGATATAAGGTGGAAACCCATTGTGGGTGAAAACCACCTACTGCAAGTAATCTCTATCTTCTTTTAGTAAGAAAGTTAGTTTACAATAGTTTTGTACTGGTGCAATCTTATACTAGTATGCGGGCTTCTACCTGCAGAAGGCTACAACCTTCTCTCATTCTCCAGACTCTCCTAGAAGGGAGCTACAACCCCCTTAGCTTTTGTAGTAGTCGATCCACTTACTAGTACGTAGGTGCTGGCATACTGAAATGCTCCAACCTTTACTCGTTCTCTAGCTGCTACTGGAAGGGAGCTACCACCCCCTTAGCTCTTGTACTAGCTGATGTACTAGTACGTAGGTGCCGACCTACAGAATGCAATGACCTTCTCTTTTTTCCTCCAGGTACCACGTTTCATACATTTTCAGACTGGATACTCCTGAAGCAGAACATTATAATTTGAAGGCCATGTTTCATCCAATTTTCATACTGGACCCATCAATATCATTGAAGCACAAAACAATCAATACTAGCATCATCAATTTCTGAATCACTGAAACCCTGTCAACAACACAGTCACCAGAACACAGAGTAGACTACAGAACTCTGTAATAACAATCAAACCCAACTGCAACTTCAAAACCATAGGTTCAAAAACCATAGGTTCAAATACCATAGGTTCAAATACCATGGTCCAAAACGATAGGTTCAAATACCAAGAACTAAATAACACAGACCAAAATAAGTTCTCCCACATGTATGCGCTTTTCCTTCCGTGAAAGTGCATGTATACGCATACGCGCCTTGGTAATGTCTAACCTGTGTGTATACGCAACTTTGTTTGGACCAACCTGCGTATATCTTGTTTTCATTCACAGAACCTACATGTGTACGCGCCTTCGCTTCACTGAAACTGCGTACAGATCTATAAACGATAATTCACCTTTTCAAACATTCTTGTAGTTTGATCATCAATTCCTTGCTACTGACGTGCTACACTATGATCTATCATCTGTGTGATTTTCCATCAAGGACAACACTTGTCTCATAATGCCAACAAGGGCAAGATGGAGAAGAAAATTGTCGCCTTGGATAGTTTTCTTGGAATCCATAGATCACCATTGGATAAATCTGGTCTTGGATTACAAAAGGGTGAGTCTAGCTTGCATGCATGCAAAAGAAATAAATAAGAACCCAAGAAACTTGTCTCAAACAAACAAGTAGCAATAGTGAGATCCAAAGAAGTAAGCAGGAAAACTAGCAACAACGGAAAGTAAAATCTCAAGCACCTACATTTAGAAAATATTTTTCTCCAAGAGAGGGTTGTCAAATATTTGTAAATTTTCAAAGGAAACAAATACCTTTTGTTCCATGGATGCATCAAGTACAATGATACAAATGTCACAAGTATGTACATGTTATAGCTACATGCAGGAGCAGGACATATAGATCTAATTAGATCATGGTTTTTATGGTTATTCTTACTCATCTGACATGTTTTTCCATAAGGAATTTCATTTGAGATCCAATTTATTGAGGAGAAGAAAGTTGAAAGAAAGGTATAGCTCTTGCATGAGCAAAATGATATTTTATTATATTGCTTCATATCTTGGCCGTGTTGAGTGCTACACATGTCATAAGTTTGGCCATATGGAAGGAGATTGTTTGTTTCCCCTTTACTCAAGCAAAATACTCAAAAGAAACAAAAAAATAAGACCTAGAAAAAAACTAGTGAAGGAAGAAAAGAAGGAGCCAAAGATAGTGTGGAGAAACAAGGAGCAAAAAATATTCAAGTAGTGAAGAGAATCCCCTCCTCCAGTCCATGATTATTTCATGCATATTTATATTGGAATGTAGAGATCATGAGAGTTGCATAACCTAAACGGGAGAATATGGTAGTAGTGTGGAAGTTTGATGAGTACAAGTTGGTGCAACAACATATGATAAGTTCACTTTAGCCGCATGCACATTCAAGTCCATAGGATCAGCCTGCATTTTGGAGGCATATTGAGATTAGGAGAACTATGCATGGTATGATATTTACATGTGATATTTGGCATATTATTCATTGTTGTCACTCAGTTATTTGTAGTTGCTTTACATATGTTTTCTGAGTGAAAGTAGTACATTTTTCAACCATATTTATGTTTTTTTATTTCACTGACAAGTTGGTTGAAAATATGGTACATTCATGCATAGAAAGAGTTCATTGACACAAGATGAATTGAGGTGACTTGACAGATCGACCATCCATGTATGGCTTGTCTTAGGATGATTATTACATCCATGTAATTCTTATTGTATCATCATTTTATGTTGGTTGACAATCCAATCAATAGCTAGTTTAGTCATCATGGTGACAGGCTTGCTTTGGAGGAGTCGTATGGCATCATTTTGTAACCACATGTATGCGTTATTGTTGATGTAACAACCATGACATATTAAATTTCATTGAGTCATTGGTCCATAGGATATGATCACAGAAGCCTTGTATTTATTGAAATATCCATGTAAAATTATCATGAAGCCATGTACTTTTATTGTATGTATATTTGTGTCACTTAGTCATGACTCATGAGGTCATTTATTGGTCATGTATGAGGCATTACTCATTTCTACAACCATGTGCTTATTAATGAATATGTAGTTTGAGTCATGGTCCCATGGAGCCTTGGTCAATATGGTGCTCCTTTCATGGAAAGGATGCATTATTTACAGTGTAAAAGATTCATTGTGGGTTTGGATTTGATATTGAAGATGTCATGTGTTTAGATGGAGCATCTATTTGCTCTTGTTTACATCGACCATATATTGTTGTCATTATGATCCACTTGGAGATGTTCATGATGTGCCCCATGCTATGTTATGTTTGTTGGGTTTTTGACCTCATTATTTGGTTAGAGAGATTGATGTTGCCTATTGATGGTGCTTCTATCTGGTTGTTATATGGGGAGTGTTGATTGGTGCCCCATGTGCATATTGTTGCATATCATTGTCGTTGCTTATAGTTGTGCTTATTGTTTCATGCTGCTAGACGAGTTGGGTGGTGTGTTGCACTAAATGATGATTGGTTTAATATGCTACTTGTTGCTATTGATATTTTTGGCACTATGTTGTGCATGGATCCAAATAGTTTATGTTGGCATTAGTTCATGATGGAAACTAGCTCATGTTAGCATTGATGTCAACCCTATGTAGTCTACTAGATGCCATTCATTATAGTATGTCTGAAGCTAGTTGAGTTGAAATTGAGATGGTTGTGTTGGCATTAATGTCAACTATATGATCTCACACTCATGATGGTCATATTATGGTAGTATGGTGTTCATGGAGGTAGAGGTTGTTGCTACAAGTGGATGACGTAGATCTTCAAGCGATGCAAATGATGGCACACTTGATGAGTTAGCATACTAGGTCTTCATGTTTATGCTTGTGGATATGAATTTTTGTATCATGATGGCCTCATGATGATTATGATGATGTTGTAGAGGTGTTGCAGCTTGTGGAGGTGTTTTTAGAGAGTGGAGGACTTATTGGCACTCTTTCCAACCTTATTTTTTGGATTCAAGGTCAACATGGAATTAGAACTTTGGAGACATGTTTGATCCAATTGCAAGGGTTTTAATGGGATTGAAAAAGGTTTGGAGGCTTGTACATGAGTTGGAGAAGGTTTTACAATAGGTGGTGGAGGTTCTAAATGGAAGGTCCATTGAATTTCCTTATTCTTTGCCCTAGTCACTCCCATGCAGGCCTATGCATGTGACTGGAGGTTTCATTCACTGGAAGACAAGCCTTTGTATGAGATTCAATCATTTCAGTAGATTTTATATAGTGTTATGCATGTCACTGAGCTTTTTCAAGGAAAAACCTCCACATTCCTCACATGAATTGGATGAAAATTGGCATGGAAATTCTCAGAGGGTTATAGAATAAATTGTAAAGCTTGGGAATGGTTTGAGAAGGTCCTCCAATGATGTGAACACCTTCAATGCACAAGTAGTGATGTTAGTAGATTGATTTAATCAAATTTGTTCACTCTTGATCCCATTCCTAAGGTGAATTTCACCCTCCATGTATTATATTCTCACTTTAGAGTTAAGTGATGGTTGATGGTGTGTGTATGTGAGGAAGAAAAGGCTGCATAGCCTGAGTATGCCTTAGACCTAGTTGTGAGAATAATTTCTTTAGTGAGTGAGTGTAAATGGCAGTGAATGGAGTAGATTGCTAAAGCATTGCATCACTATTCAAATCAGATTTGAGGTTGTTATAGAAGAGACTGTTTGGAGAGTTTTTGCATGTTGCTAGAGTATATTTTTTTGGTGACTCTCACATTTGTTTTTGTAAGAATTGTTGATGAATTTTCCACATACCCAATATATTGTATGTTTCTAATTTTACATGCAACAACTATATTTTGTAGTTAGTGTTTGATATTATGGCTAAGTATGAGTTTTTTTTTAGCTATTGGTGATGGTATTATTCATTTTTTGTTGGATGGATTATGACCACTATTTTGTTGGGTGGATAACATATATTTATGTTGTTTTTATTTGATTTGATGAGATAGTCTTGTTGCTAGAGATCATATTGTAGAGATGAATAGAGTTGAGGAGAGAGTCTTGGGATACAGTATGAAAATAGATGAAATGAGGTCCAAATAAAGTAGATGAGCAGTGACTTCATGGATGTCGAACAATGATTACAAAGTTTTCGTGAAAGGAACAATTTCTCAATCCATTGGTAGTTGGATAGTCCAATCAAAGTTGGGTGAGGATTATTGATTGTGGTTCCTTTTAGTGGATGCTAGTATGTAGCTCCTTGTGAGAACATAATCTTCCAAGATGATCAATAGAATCAAGTCTCCTAGCTTATGGTAGTTAGTTTATTGTATATTAGGTCAAGTATCCATGTTGATCAGAGCCAAAAATCTATGTTAAAGACACATTTTTCATAATACAAGATTCATAGGAGCACAACAACAACTTGAAGGGTAGTTTTTTTCTCGGTGAATGATTTTCCACTAGATATCTTGGGTCTCTTCTATGGATGTGTTTTTGATATGTTGATTATTGTTTCTCTCATCATTATCTCGTTTTAGATTCTTATTTGGTTTATATGCATGAGATAATCTAATGTGTTTCTAAATAATATATGTGTATCAATAAGGAGGTTAAATTGGTGAAAATTTATAATAAGTCACACTACTTATTCACCCCCCTTCTCATTAGTGCTCAAAGGTTTTCAACAAGCTCGTGACTATCTAGTTATTTTTGTTAAACTCACACAAATGTAAACAATAGATTAGAAAAACATGTGATTCCATTATATTCACATGATGTATATATTAATGCAGTTATTTTGACCCTTGGTTTCATATTCCAAGAGGTGTGGTGTAGGTAAATTCTCAGTGCGGACACAAATAAATCCTCTAGCCTGAGAGAGCGTGTCTATCAACAAACAAACAATCTATGGAGAAATTTCTTAAGGTAGAATCAAATAAGAGGGCCTACCTCTTAGGGCACTATTCTAGTTGATGATGATCCTTCTTCCTTACTCCAGCTACTTTTTGTTTCCTTCCTTTGAATACCTGAAACAAGCAAACAAACAAGAACAACAAATGTGATAGCATACAAATTGCATTTATCCTACTTAATAGGCCAAGGCATATTAAGCCATCAAATGTAAGATAATACTTTAATGTAGGAAATCAATCAATAGTTGTATTCATATAGGTTCAGAAAGAGATTATAACCAATGCCTTGACGGTGTGTGTCTCCTCCGACATATCCGGGTTCCTACACTTTTGCTAGCATCTCATGGATAGTCCCAACAATGGAATTTTTAAGGCTTCTTCCCTTTAGTCTCAAACCAAACCAAACACACTATTCTCCCTCAAACATAAACTAGATAGCTACAAGCTATAATATCTTGTTGATTATTCAAGCTCCAAAATACTAAGACTGAAACTACATCCAATAACTAGTTCAGCTTGGGAAAGGAGGGGCTTATATAGCTTTGATGGAGGGGAGATGGTTCATCTTATCATGGGAGAGGCCTTATCTCTTAGGCTTGTTCCATCCTAATAGGGGAAAGGAACCCAAACTGACTTCGTTAGCTCCATCTAACCCAACCATTTACCTAATTTCTGGTATGAAGCTTCTTGATCTAGAAGCTTTGACTCCATATTTAAAAAACTTGCCAAAAGAGGATTAATGTGACTGAGAAAAGGCTCAGTAGTGGTGATCGGCGTTATTCCTAGTGTTAAACTCTACAGATTGGCACGAGGGATGAACTGCTCTGTCAGTCTTGTAAACTGGGTAAAAGTAAGATTCTTGGGAAATGATGCAAAAGGGAATTGTTCTGCTCATGAAGAGGGACATAATGTGAGTTTCTTCATGATGGGAAAACACATGAGGGTCATTGTGGAGGTCATCTGGGATCATGGAACGGGGAGTATAGGGACAGTGACAAAATGTTGTGTAACAGATACCCCCTAAAGTGTGAAGGCCGAACTAAAGTGAGGGGTGAAATGCTTTACAAGTAGATGTGGGGAACGATTTCTAAAGAGGGCGTACTTATGGATGAAGGCTTATGGTCGGTGACAGAGTTTCAAGACACTGAATAGTTCCAGTGTTTCCATCGACCCTATGTGGATGGGCACCTCTCTCTCTCTCTCTCTCTCTCTCTCGCGCTCTCTCTCTCTCTCTCTCTCTCTCTCTCTCTCTCTCTCTCTCTATCTATCTATCTATCTATCTATATATATCTATATACATATATATATTGCTACTCAACAACCATTTTGTATGATTATTATCATTGACTATTATTTGGGCATATTTTCATCACACAGTGACTGTTTAAAACAAGAATATGTTTTCTTAGTATATTTTTTGATGAACTAGACTCATTGTACACTTTGGTATACACTCATATGTTTTTTTTTGTATTGAGATGGCCCAATATGGATCTAGGCAGATTCACGGAGAATGTAGATGAAAATTGTGTATTTACATAATGTATTTCTTTATTTATAATGAGAAGACAAGTTTCTTTTCATAGGAAGAAAAACTTAAAATTTGGTCCAATTTTTTTTCCTTTTTTTTAATTGATTATATTTATTTTTTTGCAAAAATTCATAATAGAACTAATACTAACAATTTTTTTTTTTTTAATTTAAAACATCATCCAAAAAAAGTTAACATTATCCTTTATTAACCCAATTCACTAATTTAGTAAAAAAAATAGATTAATTAATAAAGTGTTTTATAATAAAAAAGTTTAATAATAATATGGATAATTTTAATTTATGATTTATTTGGTAATTAAATAAAAGAAAAATATTTAAAACATAAATTTATAATTTACATTGGATTTGGAGTATGACTTAAATTTTTTTACTTGGTTAAGAGTTGGTCTTCTTTGTATGGATTAACAATCCAGGATATAAAAGCATCTCCCAAACGTGAAAACTTTCCTCTTTATAGACTAACAATAGATAACTCCAAGTGGCATGGTTTTCTAGATAGAAATAGTGATGATTATCTCCACTATTAATTTAGTACTAAATTATCATATGTTTCCCAAATAGCCCAATTATGATACACACACAAATTTATATATGTTCAACAAAATAAAGTTCAATTAAATTTATCTCTCTTTATTTTTTTTTTTTTTTTTTTGGGCAAATGCTAAGTTATTTATATTAAGAAAATAAAAAAGATATATACAAGAGGTCGAAACCTCTGAGAGCACGTGAACAGCTCTCTGTCAAGTTTTCCAAACCAAAATTTGTGTTTACAGGCTTTGACACAGTGCCTGTTCTCACCATTACATTTCCAGTTTACAGATTTAGACATGATAACCTGGAATTAACAAAAACATAAACAGAAACTGACTAGACAGAGCCAAGATGCCTGTTAGGAGAGGGAGGCTGGATAGAGGACACGTCAAGCTATCCGGACTGAACACAGGTGGCTTCAGCGCCCGAATCCATAGAACAACAGCAAGCTGAGCGTAGGTGGCATGCTGGATGCTACCCGGGTGGACACAGTTGACACACGTAACCAAAAGAGCAAGGACGGACTGAGCGCATGTGTTCATCGTAACAAAACCAAAAACCAAAAAACGCTGGAGAAGTACCTTACTCCTTCCCCTCCTCTGCATCCGCCTGGTCCTCATTTTCCTTCTGCTTTGCAGCTTGCTGCTCGGCCTCCCATTCCGCTTCCTCGCGTTCTGGATCAGCCACAAACTCGATTTCCATGCCAACCGGAATGTCCTCCAGTCTCAGAAATCCTGGAGGGAGAATGGGATACAGACGTCCTCCGAAGAAGCGTTCAGGCTTCTTGTCATCATCAGGCATCTTCTTGGCTACCGAAATGGTAATTTCCATATCCATTAGGCTACAGATATCGCAGAGAGCTTCATTCTGCTCCTTAGACTGAAAGCCTGTGCTTTCCTCTTCGAGCTTGATCTGAGAGGAGGGTAGGTAGGAGCTTTCCTCCTGGCTGCCGCTCTGAGAGGAATTGTTGGAGCTTGGCTCCTGCTCCTCACAAATCCCCTTTCCCTTTCCTTCTTCTTCATTTTCCTCCGAAAAAACCACTGTAATCATTGCAGAAACAATTGGCTTGTTGGTGCGACGGAAGTATTTGAATCTTACCGTCTGCACCGAGTTGCTGATATCCGAGTCGGATTCGTCAGAGCCCGGAGAGCTGGGCGAGGCATAAACCAATGGGGATACCTTCTGCGGGCTATGAACGCCTCTGCCACCAGGGTTCCCCCTCTTACCAAGATTCCTACCCCTACTCGGCGAAGCATGACCTCTAAGAGGCATCCTGAACCTGTAAAGCTGTAACTGCGTTTTCTTAGCTAGCCTCTCCGTGAAAAGTTGTAATAGTGGGGGCCAAATCTCAAACTGTTTGCAGCCTCTGAAGCAATTCTGCTTCCCTGACCAGTAAGTGGGATTGCCTCTAGGCTTACTCGCACTTACACTCTTCTCCTCTGCCCACAAACCTCCATTATCTTGCAGAGCAGAATCGAAATCCCTGGCCTGTTCAGACAAGCCTGTCAAACTGAGCTCTTCGTGCCCCGACATTCTGTTTGCTGCTATCTTAATTCCTTGGTAACTCGGGCAGAGGAAATGGCATTGAATGCCCTTCAATGCGCGTTTAATGGAATTCATTAAGCTCAGGACAAGTTGCCTTCGCGCCGAAGGCTCCTCGTGTTGATCACATGGCCCATCTCTGTCAACGTGTCACCCGCATCAGGGTAATCCTTTGCTTCTATCTGCATGTCACTATTAAGGATTTCCTGGAAGGTTGCTCGTTCCGATTCTGAAACAATAACCTGTGGGGTTCCTTCCTGGTGCTCCTTGCCTTGCTCTGCCCCTAGATTGGCCAAGAAGTCAACAGCTTTGTTCCCTTCACGTCTGGTGTGCTTGAATGAAGTGGCTTGGTTGTTCTGAAGCCAAGTTTGGAGAGATTCAAGTCTGGTAGCCATCCTCCAACTCCTACTGACCTTCTGGGCTGCAGAGCCTTGCTGAATTTTGATAGCCATGTTAATTATGATTTGAGAATCTCCTTCCACAATGAGGGGGAAGAAACTCTGATGTTGAGCAATTTGGAGTCCTTGCCATAGTCCTTCCAACTCTGCTGCATTGTTAGTGTTCCATCCTATGGATCCAAAGTAGACTTTAAGAGGGTTTCCCTGAGAGTTTCTTATAACTCCTCCATATCCTGTGATGCCTGGATTGCCTTTGGATGCTCCGTCGAAGTTGAGAATATAAGTATTTTTAGGGGGAGGAGACCAGTTGGTGAGCGTTTTTTTTCCTTTCGTGACAGAGGTAACTTGTGCTGAATTGAGAGGAGTGATTTGGAATTGCCAATTATTCCATATTGCCTGCTCCTGATTGCTGGAAGGAAAATCCTCCTGGGACCAGCCTTTGATCGATAGAGTTTCCTGAAGGTTCTGCTTGATGATGATCCAAACTTGCTCCATATCCATAGCCTGATCTTTAAACACTCTCCGATTTCTTTCTTTCCAGATATTCCACATTACTGTACCTGGAATGATTTGCCAGAGAGTATTGAGTATATTACACTGATAGGGCTGCTGTGGCCAAGATTGGAGTGTATTGTTTATGTCACCCCGGACTCTTACTTCCTTCTGGCAACGAAAAGAAACTTTCTCCCATAGCCTGCGACTGAGGGGACATAGGTGCATAAGATGTGCTGCTGATTCCTCCTCGATTTTGCAATTAAGGCATATTGAAGGTCCTGCAAATTTCCTCTTTCTGAGATTGTCCCAGGTAAGAGTTCTGTTGTGCGACAACAGCCAAAGAAATGTGGAGATCTTCGGCCATATAGGAGGTTGCCAAATTCGCTCCCATATTTTATCTTTGATGTAATTTCCTTTTATGATAATGTGGTAGGCTTCTGTGGATGTGAAAGTCCCTTTCTCTGCATAACCCCATCTTAGTGAGTCTGGGCCGTCCTCCTTAATTATTTTCCTCTTTTTTAGCTCCGCTGCTAAAGCTGTTTGAACCTCCGCTGGGCCATGAGGTAAGATAGCGCTGGCTTCCTTCCATTCACGATGATCTGAGGTGTTATTAGTTGTCCAGAATTGATTGATCTTTCCCTGTTGTATGGGATCCTGATTGGGAATGTCTTGAATGATGTTGTTTATGCTGGGTAATTGTTGCCATGAGTCTGTCCAGAAGCGTGCAATACATCCATTCTTGACTTCCCAAAAGCTATGCTTTTGTATGAGGTCCCTGTTGATAATTGCTGAGTTCCAAATGGCTGAACCTTTACTGATTTCTGTCATTCTTGCGCGCTCCTCCAGAGGCAGATTGTTGGCATATTTCGTTGTCCATATTTGTGCCCATTGGGTATCTGGATATGTTAGCCATTTCCACCATATTTTTGCGCCCATGATCATATTACTGTGTTCAGGATCCCGTAGGCCAATTCCTCCTCCAATTTTTGGGAGGCATGCTTTCTCCCACTTGACCAGCGCCCATTTCCTGTTTGGACCAGAGCAGCCCCATAGGAAGTTTCTCTGTAATTTTTTAATAGCTTTGAGGACCCATTTTGGAGCTGCCAGTATGGAAAATAGGTATAGCGGCATTGATTGCAGGACGGCTTTAATTAGAACCACCCGACTGGCCATATTTAGGGATCTATGAGTCCAAAGAGATAGTTTGGCTTCTAAATTTTCCAGAAGGGAGGTCCAGGAAGAATGCTTCCTGGCATATTCGAAGAGAGGTGCGCCGAGGTATTTGGAAGGCAGAGATGCAATGGAAAAACCAAGAATACGAGCAATGGCCCGCTGGGTGGTTGGATGGGTATTGAAGAAAAAGATCTGGGATTTGACTTTGTTTATGAGGGTTCCCGAAGCTTTAGAGAAGAGACAGAGCAGAGAATTTAAAGCGCGGGCTTCTTGGACCGAGGAGTAACCAAAAATCATGTTGTCGTCAACAAATTGCTGGTGTGAGACAGTGGGGGCTTGGTGGAGGGTGATGCCTTTAAGATCTTGAGATTGAATGGCATTTTTAATACATCTGCCAAGGCCTTCCGCCATTATAATGAATAGGAAAGGCGAGAGGGGGTCCCCTTGTCTGATACCTCTTGAGGAGCGGAAGGTTGAGGTCGGAATGCCATTTATGAGGATAGAGAAAAAGGCAGAGGATATTAGGCTACCGACCCATCGGATCCAAGCATTATCGAAACCAAAAGCTTTTAAAACTTTTTGCATGTATTCCCAGCTTATGCTATCAAAAGCTTTCGAGAGGTCGATTTTGAGAAGCATACCTGGTTTTTTTTATTGCTTGAGGGAATGGATGATCTCATGGGTGAGAATAATCCTGTCCGTAATTTGACGTCCTTCCACATAGCCAGACTGTTCTGGAGAGATGATGAGAGGAAGCACTGGTTTTAATCGTAACGCCACCACCTTCGATAGAATCTTGTAGATGATGTTGCATAGGGCTATTGGTCTGTACTTATCAGGTTTGTTGGACTCCTCCGATTTAGGGATTAAGGCGATGAAAGTTGCATTCAGTCCTGGGTACATCCATCGCATGTTGCGGGATTCTTCTACCACTTGCCATACTTCCCATTTAATTAGTTCCCAGAAGTAATGAAAGAAGTTTGACGTAAATCCATCAGGGCCTGGAGCTTTACCTGCTTTGAGGGAGTTGGTTGTTGTTTCCACTTCCTGAAGGCTGATCGGCTTGAGTAGTAGGGTGTTTTTCTCCTCTGTTATGAGACGCGGGATGTGCCTCGTGATGCTTTCTATGGCTTCTGCTCTATTTGTGTTTGGCTCCTTACTCATTTCCTTGAAGTATTGAATAAATTCTTGTTCAATCTCTTCCTGGGTTTCCACTTTTTCTCCCTGAGCATTGATGATTTGTGATATATGATTTCTCATTCTCCTTTGGACAGTCGATTTGTGGAAGAACTTGGTGTTTTTCTCTCCTTCCTTGAGCCATCTGATTCTGGATTTTTGTCGCCATAATACCTCCTCCTGTTTCTCCCTTTCTAGAAGTTTGCTTTCCATATCTTGTTCTTTTTGTGCCAGTTCTTCTGAGCGTCCCTCTGAAATGATTTGTTGTTGCATCTTTTTTATTCCTTGTATAATCAACTCTTTCTCTTTTAAAATGTGGCCAAAGGTATTTGTGTTCCATCTTTTGATTTCATCTTTGAGCATCTTCAGCTTTTTTTGGAATCTTGCCATTTTTGTAGGCGCAATTGGGTTGCTATTTTGCCAAGCCTTCTGAATGAACTCCTTAAATTCTAGGTGAGTGGACCAGAATGCTTCAAATCTAAATGGTCTTTTTATGCTATTTCCTGGCCGATTCCAATGTAATTCTATTGGCCAGTGGTCAGATCCAGAGAATGGAATGATATGCGCAGTAAACTCTCCGCCAAGATGGACAGCGTTGTCAGATAAGAGAAATCTGTCCAGACGGGACGCAATTTGTAGAGGGGCAACGCGCTTGTTCGTCCAGGTGAATAGGCCATTAGCTGTGGGAATATCAATCAGCCAGTTATTTTGGATGAAATCTTTGAGTAAGGTGCCATCTCTGTTGATCCTGCATCTGCCTCCTTTTTTTTCCTCTATTGAGGCTATCATGTTGAAATCGCCACCCAGAATCCAAAGCAAATGTTGCCTGTCAACGTTGAGCTGAGATATGTTTTCTAGGATTGTTGCTTTCTGAGGACCTTCTTGAGGGAAGTAAACATTAGTTATGTGGCCATGGATGTTTGTGCCCCTGATATGAAAATCTGCTTGTATGAAATTTTTATTTGCATGTGTATTATTTAGTTGTATTTTCCCTACATCCCAGAGGATCGCCAATCCTCCAGAGGCTCCTTGTGCATCTACAGTTGTGACTTTTCCACCTGGCCAAGCTGTGGCTGCAATTCTTTCCAAGATTATCGAGTTGTATTTTGTTTCCTGTAGGAACAAGATGGTTGGTTTGTCTTCCATAATCAAGTTTTTGAGGAGTTTTCCTTTCCTGGGGCTGTTCAGCCCTCTAATATTCTAGGAGATTAACTTCATTGAGAAGTTTTGGGGTTGGTGTTGAAATATTTGGTGAGTTTGGCATATCTGCCTGACTCCACCAAAACTTCTCCAATCTTGATTGTTCTTTCTAGAGTAGTCTTTCTGCCTCTTTTTTTACTGTCTTTGTATATAAATTTGCCATCCCATTGGCTGCCTGTCTGGATTCCAAGTGAATATTTCTTTTGAGCTCGTTTCAGAATTTCTACTAGATTGTCAACTTGTGTTTCGGGGATTTTATCGAAGTTACCTGTTTTGCATGCTAGTTCTAATCCGAGAAGGTCAAGTTCCCCAACGTCGATTGATTCACTATCGTCTTCCATGAATTGTGCCTCCTGCGTGTGGCCTTCTGCTTCCTTTCCCTTATCCTTTGTGTGGGATGGGTTATCTATCTCCATATCCGGGTTAGACCAGGTCTCTGTAACTAGCTTTTCTTTTCCGCCTTCTTGGTTCTTCATTGATGCTTCTGGCTTGTT
>APFE030475962.1:3269-50785 GCA_000404065.3 Pinus taeda | reverse complement strand
CATAAATAACTCATGCATGTTAGTTCAGACAGAGACCCAGTTGAGATTAAAGGAAGGGACAGTGTACTATCAGTTGGAGGAATTTTCCTATATAGGAAACTCATCCATGCAGAAGGAATTAACTCCTTCAAGATTGCGCAGTTATTTCAGAGGTCGATGTTGTGTGTGAGGTGAGAATCACACAGGTTGCAACTGGAGGACCCAGGATAAACTGCGCAAGGAAATAGGAGGCTTGGAGGACTAAAGGAAGGCATATGTGTTGTCTATTATGTCAATGAGCAGCAGTGAGGGATTGTACTGAGAGATGGATAGCTTAAGAGCTAAAGCTTTGTGTAATCCTGAGATATTTCCACTTGTATGATAATACAGATAGCAAGGTTTTTAGCTGAGGCTTTCCCCAAAGTATTCTTTTGCGTTCATGTGTGATTGATTTCTCATTCTCTGTTATATGTGTTCTATTCGATCTTGCTCAAAATTGATTAAGCTTCCGCAAGTTTGTTTGTGGAAGTAGATCAAGTATTTTGCTTTAGTATATTGCATTATATGGTGATCTACAGTGGGAAATTCTACATCTCGCACTCCCGTAGCAAGTTTTCTTATCTTTGCCTCCAGTGGTGCCACCTTAGGAATATGCAGTTCCAGCACCGTTCTGCATGCTTCTGCCATCGTGACTACTACCTGGGTGCTCTGCACCTAGATTGTCTCCTTTGCTTTCAACACCTCTGACTTTTCAGCGAACATCTATTCATTTTTCACTCTATATTCACTGATAAGGCTGAGCGGGTGCTACTCCCATGCTCTGGACTCTGCTGTAACACCTACCTGCAGCGTGTGGAGATACTCATTGGGAGCACGGCTAGGTTGAGGTAAATTTTCTTTAGAGAACTCACAATGACCTTGTCATCGACCGCCTTCGTGCTCAAGGATCCTTCTAGCAGTGCGACTTCCCAGAGATCCAGCGATCTAACCATATCTGCTGCTTGACTGGTCCCCGGTGCCAAGCTTATCTATGGAGCGCTTACTTGCCTTGCGCTCACCTAGATCCTGTTGGTCTGGATCTACAGCTCGTGCAGATCCTTCTGGATGGTACTTAGTGCATGTTGTTGTTGTTGTTCGAACTACTGCAATAGTTCCACTGTGGAATCGCGCACCTTATCTCCAATTTCGTCAAGGTCATCTTCTATTAAGGTGATTGGATCTAGCAATGGATTTGTCGCTTTCGACTTCTTTCGTGGCCTCTCATTTTTCTGATCCCTGTACCTTTTTATCTGGAAGGGAGTGCTTTGTTCCTCCTGACCACCATCTCCCTACTAGACTGCTTTTCTTCCTTTGTCTGGGGTGAAGGGGATTTACCATTCCGCTCAGATTCACCCTCTTCGTGTTCGGCCTACTGCTTCCCAACGCGCTCCTTTTCTAGTTGAGCCTTCTCCTCAGCCTCTTTCCTCTACTTCTTGGCCAACTGCTAGACTGCCTGCTTCATTGCTTCCTTCTTTTTCTTCTCTACAGACTTACCAGTTCCTACAGCCAGACCAGATGGAGAATGCCAATCTGTCAGCCAATGCTTGATAGTTTCTTGAATGATGTCATTCGTGGCCAAGTAAGGTAGGTCAAACCATTTTTGTTGCGAATCCTTCCTTGCCCTGATATGTACATGGTGGAAGTCAGCTTTAAAATCTGCGTACTCGAATAGTTGTTCAAACACAGTTGGTGATAAGCGTGGCTTCTAGTTGATGGCCATGCATAGGCTCGCCTCCATTAATACTGATAAGACTTTCGTCTTTGTAACTCGCACGACATCAAATTGTGCAGCCTCCGATAATACCTTGTCCACGGGAGGAAACTGACTATCCTCCTACAGCTCCCAAGCTACTAATATTATGGAGAGAAACAACCACACGTAGTGGAAGGTATTTCTCTCATCATGCGCCTTGCGACAGTTTGCAAGGAACTCGCTGCAGAGGTAGCACGACCAATTGAACTACATGCCCTCTGTCCACTCTGTAGCCAATGAAATTACTGGCACCATAACCTCGTACGCGTGGCATTTTCTCATGACTTTGCTAGCTAAGATTTATGTTGCTATTTTCACCGCAAGGTCGATGATAGAGATGATAGAGTGCGCGTGTGGCTTCTTCACTAGCTTGAATTTTTCCTTCATCTTCTCTGTGAGGTCGCGCTCGCTTGTCTTTCGGCCAAACTCCTTGGCTAGATTCAACCCTGAGTGTGGCAAGAGCATGATCTGATGGATTAGCATATCACTGATGGGGATCGGCACCAGGTTCATGCACCAGGGTCAACAACTTCTTGATAACATTGAGGTTGATGTTGGAGCAGTGGTAGTGGGGCACCCACAACAGGTTTAGCAACCCCAACTGATTCACTCTATGAATCCACTCCACAGGCTCCAACACGGTGACACCTGATTCCTTGTAAAATACTCTCTTCATATAGTTCTCCGTCACAAGGTGGGGGAACCTCTCGTGGTCTACTAAATCCCAGTCTTCCAGCTTTGAATGTGGAACCCGTGCCCAGCGCGGACCTTAAAAAGTGATGCTCTCCAACAACAAGGGTGTATGAATCAAGAACTTCTCTGTGTCTGGATCCTTGGTGATTTTCACTTTTCCCTTACGCAGAGGGATATAATCCGGCAGTTTGGAGATAGGATCCACCCCCTTGGGATCAAAGTCCTTCGCGACCTCTTCGGCCTCCAAATCCACCACTTTCCCCTTATCCTTCGCTCATTGTTTTTATTTCTTTTGAGTTTAGGTAGCAACATGCTTCCTCGGTGACTCACGCACCGACAATGGCTTCTTCTGCTTGTCCTTCTTGGGTTTGGGGACTTCTCTCACTAGTGTAGGCTTCGGCCTAGGTGACCTTGGCACCATAAGCATAACATCCAAAGCCTCCATGCTCACAACCTCTAGAGCAACCCCCTCTGAGGCAACAGTTCCTCAAGTGCTAGTAGTTTCAGCGGGACTTGGTCCTAACATGATGTCGTGAATGAGTTTTCTATCTGACTCAGGAAATTTATCGAACACAGGGCTTGCGATCAAATCCTCAAAGAACTCACGGTTCATGTGTGACAAGTAGCACAACTCAAAATTTCTAAGGATGTAAAGTGTTTTCTGCTAGACGGCCACGCGTAATTTATAAGCGAATTTGAATTCAAATTCGATCGTTCCCACCAAAAATTTTCCTTAAATGTTGATTTGGTGGTAGATCTCCAAAGATTTCGCTCTTAAATTCAGCCTTAAATGTCCTCCCCCCCCCGCTCCTCTTAACAGTCTCCTCGCTGTCAAATCATGAACAGTGACTGTAACGGTCTTTTTTTGCTGTGTTGCGCGGTACTTCCCTTTATAGCGCTACCCCTGGTACTA
Source organism: Pinus taeda (assembly GCA_000404065.3). NCBI lineage: Eukaryota > Viridiplantae > Streptophyta > Pinopsida > Pinales > Pinaceae > Pinus > Pinus taeda. Next base: position 47,408 of record APFE030475962.1, on the reverse strand, counting down.
TGACATCATCCTTCTTCGCACAACCCCCCTGTCGCGTAGCTCTATAAACCAAGCAGTGTAGTTTATATTCTCACGCTCCCTTACAACTACTTGGAGCGCTAAGACTGTGTTGTTGTCACATATTCATTGGGTCGGATCCTCCGTGTATGGCTTCAATTAGCGTCCATTTACCCATCCCGGAAATGGATCTCCATTCAACTTCGCGAGCTGAACTGCACCACCATCTGTAATCTCTTTGACGACATATGGCCCCGGCCAGTGCATCTGAAATTTTCCTCTAAACTTAGCAAACTTACTGTCATATAATAAAACCAAGTCATTTACCTTGAAGGTGCACAGTTTGATGCGCCAATCATGCCAAGATTTTTCACGCTCCTTCTGAACCTCTTGATGGAATCTAGCCAAAAACCTATCTTCCTCGAGCTCCATCAGTTGCACGAGTTGTTCCTCTAAGGCTCTGTGGTCCGCCATTCTCGTGAAAGCCACTATGCGTAGACTAGGCACTATATACTCTATAGGCATCATAGCTTCTACGCCATAAACCAACCTAAAAGGTGTCTAACCTATGAGCTTCTTGCAAGTTGTTCTGTATGCCCATAATATTGTTGGTACGTGCATGTCCCAATCATTCTGTTGTGTGTTGTAAACCTTCTTCAACGCATTCTCCAATATCTTATTAAAAGCCTCAACTGTTTCATTGGCCTAAGGATGATATGGTGTGCTCTTCTGATGGTAAACTTGGAACTCTTATGTCAGTGCGCTAATCGTTTCATTGAGAAAATGTGTACCACGATCGTTCATCAATACCTTTCGACAACCAAACCTAGTCAACACATACTAAAACAAAAATTTCATTGTTGTTGCCCCTGTATAGTCCTTCACAGGCTATGCCTCCACCCATCTGGTCAAATATTCAGAAGCGGTGATGATATAACATGCACATGTCTTCTTGCTTGGGGGTTGAATTGGTCCTACAAAATCAATTGCCCATTTCTCAAATGGTTACAATGAAACCTATGGATTCAAAGGCAGCGCATCCCTCCGCGATGGTCTGCCCATTCTCTTACATGCATCGCATGCCCTACAATATGCTTTAGAGTCCTTATGCAGTGTCGCCCACCACAGCCTAGCGCATAAAATCTTTTGCGTTGTTTCTTTTCTTGCATAATGCCCTCCCATAGCTCCTCCATGAGCTTCAGCGAGGATACTGTTCCATTCAAAATCGGGCACATAACGTTGAATTATCTCGTCCGATCCCATTTTATACAAATGGCCTACAATCACTGAGAAATCTGTCGCGCGCACCACCAACTCTTTCTTCTGTTGACTGGTGTATCCTTCTAGAGTTGTTCCTGTAGTTAAGAAATGGATAATGTCCACAAAGTGATTATCCGTTACATGGACCGCGAAGAGCTGCACGTTAGGCAGCCCTTCCTCCAAATTAGTAGGCTCTTCTCCTATTTAAATGAGCGATAGATGGTTTGGCCCCATATTCAATCTTCCTGGATTCACAATTACTTCAAAATCATATTCTTGAAACAACATTATCCATCTGCATATTTTCCCCCCAACACAGGCTTATTGACTAGATACTTCAGTGCAGAATGGTCTGTGTACATCTTGAAATGTCCACCTAGCAGATAATGTTTGAATTTTTGGAGTGCATACACCATAGCCAACCCTTCGCGCTCTGTTGTCAAAGAAATATTTTCGGCCTTTGACAAGTTCCTACTCGCAAACTCTATGGGATGATCCATCTCCCCTTCATCAGCTTGTGTCAGCACTACTCCTAGCACAATACATGAAGCATCAACATGCACATGGAATTCCTTCTTCCAATCCAGGAAGACTACGATTAGCGTGGTGACCATCTTTTCCTTTAATACGTCTAAATTGCACTGACATCTTAGCATAACTCTTAATGAACTTCTGATAGTATCCCGTATGGACCAGCATTGTGCGCAGCTGTTTGACACTTCTTGGTGCCTCCAAATTAACTATGACCGCGATCTTAGCAGGGTCCACCACTAATACTTTCTTGCACACCACATGACCCAGTCAAAATTCCGAAAGGGATGCAGAACAAGCATTTCTTCAGGTTCATCGCAATCTGATACCTTCAGCATGTATCCAACATCAAGCGCAAACTAGCTACATGGTGATTTACAAGCCCAAACACTGTCCAATCATTAAAATATATCTCCAAGAACTTGTGAATAAGTTCTTTAAACGTCGTGATCACTACGCGCGAAAATATCATCGGCGCATTCTTAAGTCCAAAAAGCATCACTGTGTACTGAAAACATCCCCATTCTATTGCAAAGGTGGCCTTACTCCTGTCTTCCAATGCGGTCTTAATCTGATGGTATCTAGAGAACCCTTCAGTGAATGAGTAGGCCTCCTTCCCTCCAACATTATCCAGCACTTTATCTGTAATGGTGTCAGAAAAGGATCATGGACGCAGACATCATTAAGCTTTCTGAGATCTACGCAAATTCGCATTTTTCCCTTTTGCTTCTTCTCTTGGACTACCATTGGGCTCACATAATTATATTCATCCAATAGTTCAATAATGCATGCCTCAAGCATCTTATCCAATTCCAAGCGGACCTTTTCCTTATACTTGGGATTAAGGTGATATGGTCTTTGCTTAATCGGCTTCGCGTCCAACCTCAAGTTAATCTTCATCATGCCCAAGTCTCCTATGATACCTTTTAGGTCTGAAAACTTTGTAGTGAACAAATCCTGATATTTGTGGAGCAACTCAACGACCTTATCTACTGTGGCATCATCCCAATAATGCCCAATCTTCACAAACTTCGACTCCACTTCTGTGCCAATGCTTACTTGCCTAGTTTTCAATGGCACGGTGATGTCTGGATTCTCTATCTGCGGTCCCTCAACTTCGCGGTGGCATTCGGCCTCTGGGATGTTAATATTTCTAGGATCCTCATCCTCTCTTTCAGCAGTCATATTATAGCATTCCAGTGCATGGCACAGTTGGGTGCTCCAATCTGGTTGAATCAATTCCAAAGGATCCTATGGTATTCTGAAGATTGTTGCCTTAACCTCATGCAGCACCTTGTCGATGCTTTTGAACCCATCCTCAAAGTTGAAGGTCATCAAAAATCCTTCCCTTAAGATGTCACACTCCACGGTCCCATGGAAAAGCTCCGTTTCCAAGTACCAATTCATAGGAATGACATCCAAAGTGTGACAGATGCACCCACTCTGGTTGCGGATCTGTTCCATAAACCTTAGTCCATTTTGATAAATGATCGCGTGGATCATTTCTCCCATCATATTTCTCAGTTAGCCAAACTTTTGGGTGACCAAATCGTAATCTCATCATTATTTTGTACCCACCCCATTCATCAAAATTGTCTTTATGCGTACCCCACCACCGTGCAGGTGTAGCGTGCAGGGCCAAATCCAAGGCTTGGAAGTGATGTTTCTCAGGTACTTCTCTTTCAAAGGCATCCAAGGACTTATCTACATCAGTTAGACCATCATAATAAGGTAGATTTCTTACCTCTGATGACACACAGTGCAACGATTTGGTCATCATATTATAGCGCAGCATAGATACTTCATGCAACCTATTCTACCAATGCTCTAATTCCTCATCTGAATCTGATGTACAGGAACTTTCGCAGTTCCATGCAATGCGTCCATCAGCTGCCAAATTAACCCAATATTGGTTGTGTGCTATTATTTTATAGATTTGGTCCAAATCATCATCGATTTCCTCATAATCACAGACCAGTTTAGTATATCGTAGTCCTTCCACTTCAAATTGATTACCCCATTCATGTCGATAGCCCAATCGATTCCCAGGAGTGCAATATATGGATTGCTATCGTCAACAATCTCTATCACTTCAAAATCGACCACAATGCTCACACATTCTATATCTATGGTTACCCCGTGTAGTCGCCCCATAGGGATAATCTTTTGTTGATTTACCATCGTCAATTGAATCAGAGACCAATGTAGTGCAGGTCTCCCCATTCTTTCCCATGTCTGTTTAGGCAAAACGTTTGCATCCGACCCTAGATCCAAAATATCCTGGTCCATCTCATAGTCTCCTATTTGTGCGGTGAGCCTCATCTCGTGCCCGATTCTCATCTTGTGTTTTCTATCTTTCTGACTGCGCGGTGCCCTTCAGGAGAAATTTCCTTACCAGCACACTTGTTTATCAGTTCTTATAGCCCTTTCACAACCTTGTTATCACGTAGCAGCTTCATACAAGTCTCCAAGAAGGTGGTGAGCACAGTGGGGTCAACCTCTGCAGATAGTTTTTCCTGGCTTCCTGAAGTAGAGGCCTTAACGAAGCTTTTCTTTGCTTCCATGAATGTTTCCTTTGCGTGCCCCAGATCAAACCCAACCTCCTTTTCTGGAGCCTTGCGAATCGATCCACTTTCTTCGGGTTGTTTTCCTTTATCATCACCAGTCATCATTCCACTTCGCAGCACAATATGCACATTGGGATCCTCTTTGCGAGGCTCGGCCCTTATCATCTATCAATTTTGGGTAGGTTTTTGAGGCTGCACCTTCTTCTCTTGCATTTTAGCTATCAATATAGGGCATTCTTCTATTGTGTGGTCAAATTGAGTGCAGTACCGGCATGACGGTCAATTCTGGCTCATACATTCACATGCGTAGTGTCCTGGCACTCCACAATTATATAAAATAACTTGTCCATGACCTCTACCAGGTCCTCCTCCTCCTCAAGCTCGTCCACGTGCCTAATATCCTCCATGCACTCCCTGAGTGCCCTGATTCAGAGGTTTAGTTTTTGCTTGCATTCAATATGTGAGCGTCCTATCCACCATCAATTCATAGCTATGGCAGTTACGCTCATCATGGCCCACTGATTTACAGAAATCGCAGAATAATTGTTGGGGTGTTTACACAAACTTTTGCAGCAAGTGGCAATTGTTTGTTACATGTCTTCCAACTACTTGAGAGATAGCGCACCATAGCATGGGCCCTGTACTTGGTCTTGCTTGAGCTTCCTACCTAAAGGGAATTATCCCTCTTCCTATCATATAATTTATGAAAACAGGGCAGTGATCCTTATCATGCCCCTGTCTTTTACACTTGAGGCACCAAACTTCTTCGCACACCTCTGGTCGAGCCGCTTTTTCCTTCTTCAAACTCTACAACTCCAAGCAGAGGTTCTGCAACTCCACATGAATCTATTGAACTCCCAAAGAAGCGTCCTGGATGGGTGTCTCATGAAATCTCATCACAATCTCCAGAGCTTCCACCTAAGTCCTGATATTCTATTGTGATAATGCAATCCTCAAATGGGGCAGGAGCGCGGCTATAAACCAATCATGGTGCTGACTGTCTGTGAGATTCATATTAAATTCGCGGATCTGGCACTTCAATCTTTGATCTAATTCCTAAGGTGTTTCACCGAACCTCATCGAAATTTCCTTGAACCCAACTATTGATCGCGACTCCGACTTAGGCTTACCGAATTCCTTGTTCAGAGGGGTTTGAGTATCTACTAATGATGTGGATGGATTATCAATGTAGTACCTGATGTACCATGTTAGCGCGTGATCTTGTAGGGAAGTAACCAACTGCGCCTTCTTTATATGTAATCCGTAATCTGTTGTGCTTTCCAAATAGCCTTTGCAATGAACCAAAACTGATCCGGGTCCTCACTTCCCAAGCCCTTGAAAATGGGAAACTTCATGGTATTCGACATGTTGAACAGCGACAAAGATGGTGAAGGTGTATGTTGTGGAGGTGAACGTGGAGGTGGTGTGGGCGGATGAGGTATTCACGGAAGACCCTGCCTTATCAACTATATAGCACTTCGCGGTGAGGTGTATACCACTCCCTCGTCGTCACTCGAAGGAGGTTCTATCAATGGGCTATATTCAGGACTTGCTCTCTCCTAATTTCTAAATATTCGTCCACTTCGTGTAGATCCAAACATCAAGGCAGTGGCATAACCCGCTTTTCACACAAGAGCATCTTAATCCAAGTATTCAAAGATTTTAAATGCTTACCTCGTGGTCCCTTGAAGAAGCACCCTGAATAGGCTAATCAGCTACTTACGCGCATCAGAGATTATTATTAACCCGGTATTTACTCAAATCTTCTTAAGTATTTGATAACTTTAACATGTCACAATATAATCTTCGTGTAGATACTTAACATCAATTGCATTCACATAACAATATAGATCTAGTAAAGTCATGCATCAATACAACATTATTTCATAAACCCATCATTCATCACAATATAAAGTGCATTCATACATCACAGAAGTAAATAGGTAAAACACAGGAATTTCTGTAAAAAACTTCTTTATTGATATTCAGTTCATCTTACAGACTCAAGACTTCCTTGGGCACTCAACTGCAGGGGTCCGCGCACTCAACTGCAGACACTACTCTAGGCCTTTGCGCACACAGCTACAGACCCTTTTCCTCCTCTAAAACTTCTACGATCTCCCTTCTATTGACCCATTACATTCATCTTCTTCATCTCTATTCTTCCTTAGACTCTCTAAGACACACCTATTTATACAATCCCATGGTTTGAAAACCATGGGTAGATCTTTAAAAGCCGACTTAACTTACATAAAAATGGGTAAAACCCTTTTTGACTGTTTAATTATCTACGTGCTCTGTGACCAAAATTTGCGGAGACTTTACATCTTTATACAACAAAACTTGGGCTTTTGCCCCAAAATTGACCCAAGGGACCCCATCCCAATAGTCATTGTATTTATTATAAATAGCTCTTCATACCTCAAGCAAAAGTATTTTTTTGGGCCAAGCTATTAGGAGCTTTAGCCTTGTCTTCTCTTGCACTACATAGGAGATATATTATTATTTAGGGAAGCAAGTTGTTTCTTCATCTTCCACTATTGGATACAATGTTTCATTCACGTAACAATGTACTTGGGATCTTGTACTTATAATCAGAAGCTCAATGAGCCAACATTCCTTCACATATGTATCATAGATACATTTGGACTATTCTGGTTATGTTTATAGTATAGGTTGTTTTACTTACATGCTAAGTTAATGAACCATTTTGTTGCTTAGCTATGGCTATTACTGAATGAATGTTATTATGCTTAACGATTGTTGTTTATTATGTGGACTAGTCTGCAGTTACTCAACAAGTATTTCTCTTTATCCCTGGGTACCCCTTTAGGGTAGTACTATTACTTTTATAATCGGTGCCTTGTCTGCCTCGCCAATCGCGTAAGTCTCCCTAGTACACCTTACATTAGGTGTCACACAAAGCTTAGATTCTTGCTGAGCCAAAGAGGTGTTGTGTACTCTTATGTCCGATTGTAACCAAGGAATATCCTGGAAAACCATTCTAATGGTGGTTAGACTATATGACCTGATTGGACTCCTACACCAAATGGTGTGAGGTCTAATTAGGACTTCACATAAAGGAGATCCCCTTACAATGTTGGCAGCATCTAGCACTGTCAACATTTTTGGTGCTAAAAGGAGGGCCAAATGACAAGCTGAACCTGTGAAGTCAATTTGAATCTCTTACCTTCAATGGCTTCATCCGAAATCATAATCCTGAGGTGTTTACAAAAGATTTATATCTTTCAATCCCTGCGGAATTTTTACATAACTTATCACAATTTAAATTTGATGGCATGGGTACAACAACCATCCTTGATTACACTATTGAAGTTATTCAATTTTTGCTTCTTGAATGGTGTTTTTTCAGAAGAAATCCTTGCACAGTTGTTTACCCTTACGTTAGATGGTCGTGCAAAGTAATGGTGCTATTCTCTACCCATTGCTTCTATCACATCGTTCGATCACTTGGTTAATGAGCTTCATCAAGTATTTGATAAATATGAATATCAGGATGTTGTTGATGAAATTAATCAACTGAGAATGGAGTTAACTGAATCTCTTGAGTATTTTGATGACCGGTTCCTTCACCTTTATTATTAATTTCCAAATGATGATGTGGAGTGGTAGTTCTTGGATAAGAAGTTTCGATTCTTAGTCTGGATATCAAGGAAATATTTTGAATCGTATCCTCCTGATCAGGAAAAATTTCAATATTTGGAGAAAGAACCATATATGCTCTTTGTCCCATGTCCTCCTCCCTTTGATGTTCTGTATGTTGGACCTACACCAATCATTGAATCAGAAGACCATCTTGCAGACGAAGAACTTATCTTTCTTTCACATCTCTCCCCCGATGGTGATTCATCTAACCTCATAAATCAACCATATTCAAATATTGATATTCCCCTCCTCAATCATTCACCCGTTAACCAAGATGAACCCTTGGATGATCATGGCCCTGATGGTTTTCTTCTCTGAATTATATGGTAATGGTCATTCAAGTAATCTAGATGAATCTTTGTTCCTACATGAAGATTTGAATTCGTAGGAGTTTCAAAATGATACCGATATAATTATCGAATATTTTCTTTCAGGTATACATCCTTTCGAACAAGAAGATGACATGTTTATCATTGAAGATTTTTGAAGTAGTCCTGAACATCTACCTTTTGTTGAATCTCACGAGTTAAATATTGAATCCTCTTTTAATATGCAGTTGACCACTTTTTCTCACAATACAAAGTTAAGTCAGGTGAGTAGGGCACTTCAGCCAAGACCAATGGTCATGTCAGACTCCTGTCACCATTAAGGTATTCATGATTTTGGTCAGTGCATGATTCATTTACATAATTTTATGTTTCTTATCATCACATGTGATGTTGACTCCTTCCTAAGTGATGCTTGTTTTCTTCATGAAAAAAATTTCAACCCCCAAGGAAGGAGATTTAATATGACCATTGAACTTCCACCTCTTCATCCCATTTCAAGCAAACCCCAAAACTGTAATGTAGAAGCAAAGAATAATCTTGATGAATCTTTTACATCATCCATCAAAGAATCAAACATGCATGACAACTTGGATTGTGATCAACCTGATGACATGGATTATGATATGGATTTTCGTTTATGTAGTATTCCTTGTATATCTTTCCCTAAAGGTTGTTTCCATGATCCTGTTTTAGATTCATTATAAGAGTCTTTTCAGTCTGGGACCATATCTGATGGCTTGTACTTGCATGCACTTCATCGAGTCAACTATGGTCATAGGCCTAATGATTATTGTTGTTGTGAAATTCCCCATTTGAGAGAGAAGCCAAGTGTAATACATCGTTATGGTTGCAATTCCCATTTCCATTGGTCAATGTAGATGCCTGCATGATTTCTCTTGTTTAGTAAAAGTCTTCTTTTTGTTTTTACTTTTTACGATCATATCTTATGGTTTGAAGGTCAAGAGCAACTTATATGGTTGGATTGGAAGTTCCACTTTACATGATCCGACCTTAAATTGTTTATTTTAGGCTAGGTTAAGTTGCATGTAGTTAGATGAATTGCATTGTTCTTCGATTTTTCATGTCGCGATTGTATTCTTTCGGTTTGATTTATCCTTGAATAAGTCAGTTTTTAGATTCAAGACGATGTGGCCAATCTTTTGCGGAAGGCAAGTTGTAGCAGCACAAAACCCTTGGCTTATCTATCACCCTCTTCCTTGATTTGGTTTACATCTTTCAAGTCAATGATTTTTCGATGGAAAATATGATCTTTCAACTGGGAAGCTGTAAGCAAACCATAAAACCAGTATCTATTTAGGATTCCCATTCCCGTACTCAGTCCTGTTATGAATGGTGTGTTATTTCTTATCTATCTGTGTAGAATAAGATAAGGGGAAAACTTTTAGTGATCAAATAATTAGAGGTCTAAAACATGTCCCTAAAGGAAGAACCTCTTCTACTCTCAATAATTCGGGATCTCTCTTCCACCCGTTTAAAATAATAAGTTCCTATGCATAGTCCTATGAAATAAAAAGAAAATAATAGAAGGGTGAAAGAAGAGAAAGGCTTCTTGCACAGGGATGTGAAGAAAGTGACTTCACTGGGGTATTGTCCAGGATTGTTAGTAGCGAAGCAATGTTTGTGTTCTTGAAGCGACTCTGTCAGGGTACTTTCCAGGCTTGCTGGCAACAGAGCAATGCCAAAGATGTAAAACTCATACTCTGACTGTTTTAATTCGCCATACTATATTACCCTTACTTACATCGACAGGATATTGATATCACTTGTTATATATGTTGTGTTACGTCGAGTAATGCAATAGGGAAGACTATATCTTTAACTGGGTATATTGGGGAGATGAAGGCAACTAATTGATCGAATCAATACTTCCTAGAGAAATGAGACTTTGCACCTATGATGAAACCATTTCAGAGAAGTTGGGGTTCTCCCAATATGTCGCCAATGTTTTCATTGTGACAATCACCCTCCAAAAAAATTTCCTATGTCAATTTTGGAGCCTACGTTAACTGTCATTTCAAGCCCCCTTATGTCATCATGTGGTTTGATTTGTTATTTGTGCATTTTATCCTAGTTTCGTATCCTCCTAAGTCAATGTGTCTCAAGTGTCGTCACTTAACATAAGAAGCATTTGAGTTAGTAAGTTTATGGTTAGGTGAACTCTCAATCTTTATTGACTTAAAAACTTGCCTTCTTTCCATTTGCACACTCAAAAAGCACACAAAAAGCAAAGCAAAAATCAAGAAAAACACTCATAAAAGCCAAAAGTGCACTTTGAATTGATGAAGGCATGCTCTTGAGTTGACCGCACTCCTTCAGGCTGAAGAAGTGCACCCTAATTGAGCGCATTCATTCGGGCTGAGCAAGTGCACCCTCCATAGGCACACTCCTTCATGTCAAAGACATGCGACCTGTTCAGTTGCATGCATGAGCCAACTTGTTGCATGAGGGCGCACTCCTAGAAAATAGGAGCCCCCTTAACTCCTCTTAACTAACTCTTTCATGCAACAACAAGTGGCAATCATGCATGGATAAATTTTGCATGTTAATTTATTTAAATAAACTTAGTTAATCATTCTTTCCATAATCATTTCATCTAAGTTGAGCACACAACTCGGGAATCAAGAAGCTCTTCATCAACCAGTGCAGCAAGTAAGTTTGCATGCTCAATATTTTAATTTCTTTTCATTATTCAATGCCAATTATTGTTTGTTTGTTGTCAATCACTTGTTTTGCAGTATTTTTGTTGTCTTTCTGGTTGAATCTTCATCTTGCAAGTGTCAATCCATTGTTGCATGCAAGAGACTTTTCACATTCTTGAAACCCTTCATCTTCCACCATGCATTCAACAACAACTATAAAGCCTTGCAGATCATTCTCCTCCTAATCCTAGCATCGAATCCTGTTGATTGAACCTTTTTATGAGCTCTTTATAGGCAAAGAAAACTTCCAGAGCTCGAAGCTCCTTCAGCCTTGAAAATTGTGCCATGTGTGATCATGTTCTCTTCCTGTGTGGATGGGCACATCATGAAGGCATGAAGAATTTCCCTTTGACCCATTAGAGAGCTACAATGCAACCTATTTTCCTTAGAGTGCATGAGTGCATCACGAAGGCATGAAGCCTCATCATTCAGCCCTTCAGCATGCGACCATGCACCTTCCTTTGCCTTAAGAGCATAGGCACACTTTGAAGACCCGAAGCTTTATTTCCCTCATCCTTCATCCCTTTAGAGTGTGACAATGCACCTTCCTTGTCTCCTTGAGCACATGGGTGCACAAGGAAGACTTGAAGGCCATTTCTCCCACCCCTTGACCCTTCAGGGTGCAATAGTGCACCCTGGTTGATTTTTCCTCTTTCTTGAGTGCATGAGCACACTCTGAAGCCCCAAATGACCATGCATGCCCCCTTCATGCTTTGAAAGTGCGCCCTCCTAGTTTGCATATGTATTTTCCCTTGCATGTGAGTTATTTTATGTTTTCATTCATAGTTGTTCATGATCTATCATCCATGATGGCTCTTTGAACATGATTTACAAGTTTTGTTGCATATCTAGTTGTTTGAAGTTGATCTTGTCCTTAAAGTGTGATTCCACAAATAGGTGCTTGTGCTACAAGTGTTGCCACTACATCACCATATGTTGGAGAGGTGTCGCCTTAGAAATTAGTCTCTAAAGAACTTTCCGAAGCAAGCACTGATGAGTCTGTCGAAGTTGCAAAGCCAAATATTCCTATATATGTAGACACTCAATGTTTTATTGACAAAACTACAAAGGTCACATGGAGCAATATCTACAACAAATTCATGCAGGAGAAGTTTCTTGAGGACTTAGAAGACGTGCATGTGTACATCAATATTAGAAATCCAGGATGCATAGTATTACATGTAGATTCCCTGTCATGCCATGTGCAGAACCTATTGAATGGATCATCACACACATGGATGACTCTCACCTTGTGCTCCGTAGTGAGAGTGGTGGTCAGCTCGCCACCTATTATGGTGAGGATATGCAGACATACTATAAGATGCTCAAGCCCAATGAATATGTAAATGACAACTTCTACATGAGATGGGCTACCTTTGACATAAGTGATGTCATTAAATCATGGTGTCGAGAACCTACCAAGTTTCGCCATCACCCATTTGCAGTATATTCAACGAATATTCTTAGAGACGTATATCAGTATTTGATGGCTATGTATTGTTGGATGTTTGGTCGCAATAATGTCGAGGTGTTCCAAGAAAATTGGATATATACGCTCAATATGGTGGTGACACTTGGTAAAGATTTCAATTGGGAGGATATATTATCATATGAATTGCAGCGTTAGGTGGGGCAAGAAAAAGCATCTTTATAGGCGAACCAAGCACCAAACTTTTACATGTCTGAAGTTCTCCTAGATGGAATATGTGCACAACTTGTGCTCCCAAAACTATATTGGAGCTGGACTCCTGAAGAGAAGTTCCTGGTGTATTTCCAGTGCATGGTGTTATCAGAAGTAAGCTTTAGAGGCACATACGAGAGATTAGTTGAACACTTCTTTACAACCATCTTTCGTATGATATTTGAGACCAATTCACCATGCATGACTAATCAAGTGAAGGAGTCACCTCAAGATATTACGCATTGGTTTTCAACTCTTGAGGGCACAATGCACATACATTATATGCTTCAGATATTAAACAACCCCTCATCTTGTGTCGCAATATGTGACAAACAAGGTGGTCATGCAGGAAGTGGCAAATCAGCTAGACAAGGGATTGTTGGGAATCCTTCACAAGAGGAAGAAAGCCTCTTGGTCTATCTTTCCATTGAGGGTCAGATTGTATGAATTAAAGAAACAAAGTGACAACAACTGAGATAAAAGAGTTGGATTGCCTACACTTTGCCACCAAAGACTTCCATGCATATGATCCCAGGTGAATTGTTAGGCAACATTGTTAAAGGATCGGTCATAACATGGGGTATTCATCATTTTCCAAAGCCAAATATGGAAAGATAAATAATTGCTACAATGCTAAAATGAAGACACATCTAGCCATGAGGAACAGTTCACCCAGTAATCCACCAGCTCAAGACTTGCAAGAGCAGGAGCAAGAGGAGGAGGAAATAACACCTCAAGTAAAGAAGATAGCTCCGAAGAAAAGGATCAGATATTATACAGGCGAGAGAAATAGGAAATGGAAGGCCAATCATTTAAACACAAGAGCTACTCAAATAGATCCGAAGACAAAAGAATGAGAAGAAGAAGAAGAAGAGGAAAATAACAGGAAACAACATGAGTTTCTTGAGAACCAACAAGTAGAAGAAGAAGAGAGTAGACATATAGAAGAAGAGCAGCAAAGGTAGTCCCAGGAGGAGGAAGAAGCATGAAGATTGGAAGAAGAAAAATTGACTCAAGAGCTGGAAGAGGAACATTTTGAGGAAGAATCCACCATCCAACCCATGGATGATGAGCCAGGTACCCCAGAGGAACACCTCCTCACATGCAGTCATCTTCCATTGGATATATGGGGATCAGATTTCCACCAGCAGACTGAGTCATGGATGTATGCAGCATAACGTTTGATCAGTTAAAGAACATGATCATGCAACAAAGGCATAGATACTTCCCACAAGATCCTTAGAATCCAGCCTCATTATTCACAGAGAATGTGATAACCTCTAACACTAGAAGAGATCCAAGGGCAATCATGGAGAAAAATGTTGCATTCGCTACAAAGGCACAGGATAACTCAGAGTACTCATTTGGTGAGAAGGTCAGGATGAGAAGAAAATTGGTTGTGGTGAAGCAATAGGTAGAACATATCACAATGGAGAACCAACAACTATCATAACAGAACTTTAATAACGTAGAATGGCGATCAACCATGCTATAATAGTTGGGACCAATGGAGGATAACATGGTGCGACTATATGATGATATGATACTTATACAACAGGTCATGGATCCCCTCATTGGCATCTAGAAGAACGCACAGGAAGTGGTAAAGCTCCTGAAGATAGAAAATAGAGCATTTGATCAGATGTTGGAGTGGGTTGCCAAAAATCCAAATGCTCCATAGCATTTGCAAAGGAAATACAAGGTCTTTGTCGAGATAGATAGAGTTCAATTCAGAATCCACCTATAAAAATACTCTCATCTTGGAACACAATCGGTTAGTACTATGGTTGCATACAACGGACTACATAATGGGTTTGAATCTCTTATACATAAGAATGGGATGCCTTCCATCAGAACCATTGAAGCAATCAAAGGTAGGGAGGTAATCTTCCAGGAGATCATGGATTACATTGAACAAATCAATAAATCAACATAATGGGAAGGCATGGAAGTAACCAAAGACGTTATTCAATAGTATGTCTTTTCACCAATCAAAGCGAACATGAAGCTTTCATGGGGGTGGAATAATGTACAGTCAAGCTCCAAGAATGTACTACTGGAGGCATTGGAGGTGAAGATGCACTACATAGGGGACTTGCTAGATCAGATCGAAGACATCAGAAAGGAGTTCAGAGCATGGCACACTTACATCACAAATGAACTCCATGAAGAAGCAAATGATTTATCCATTTGATGAGTCCTTATCCTTTTAGTAGTTTTGCTTATTAGACCACCGTCACATTTGCTAATTGTCTTATGTACTAAATGTTATGTAATGAAGTCCAAGGGACACATGTGGAATATGAAAAGCCACAAATTATAATGTAAAGAGACATATAGCGAATATGAAAAATCATAGGAGTTCAAGAGTCGTGGGGAAGATCAAAGGTCTTTGTATTTGTTATAAATAGCTCCTCATAACTCAAGCAAAAGGATTTTTTGGAGCCAATATCTTAGGAGTTTTAGCCTTGGATTTTGTTTCATTACATAGGAGATAGATTATTCTTTGGAGAAGCAAGTTGTGGCTCCATCTTCCACTACTGGATAAAATGTTTCATTCATGTAACAGTGTACTTGGCATATTATGCTTATAATTAGAAGCTCAATGAGCGAACATTCTTTCAGACATGTATCGTAGATATAGTTGGACTATTCTAGTTAAGTTTATAATATATGTTGTTTTACTTACATGCTAAATTAATGAACTATTTTGTTGCTTAGCTATGGCTATTATTGAACGAATGTTATTATGCTTAATAATTGTTGTTTATTATGTGGACCAATTTGTAGGTACTTAACATGTCTTTCTCTTTATCCCTGGTTACCCCTTTAGGATAATACTATTACTTTTCTAACTATTGGCTCATCTCCTCACCATCCACCTAAGTCTCTCTAGTACACCATACATTGGGTGTCCCACAAAGCTCACATTCTTGCTAGCCAAAAGAGGCGTTGTGTTCTCTTATATCCGATTCTAACCGAGATATATCTTGAAAATCATTCTAACAATGGTCGAACCATATGACCAGATGGAACTCCTATACCAAACGGTGTGAGGTCTAATTAGGAATTCACAACAGGGAGATCCCATTATAATGTTGGTGACATCCAACACCGTCAACATTTTTGGTGCTAAAAGGAGGGCCAGATGACAAATTGAGCCTGTGAAGTTTGTTTGAATCTATTACCTTCAATGGCTTCATCCCAATCATAATCCCAAAGTGTTTTACAAAAACTTTAGATCTTTTAATCCCCACAAAATTTTTACATAACTTGTCACGATTTAAATTTGATGGAAAGGGTACACTAACCGTCCTTGATTACGTTGTTGAATTTATTCAATTTTGCTTCTTGAATGGTATTTATTCAAAAAAATCATTCCCCGGTTGTTTGCCCTTACATTAGATGGTCGTGCGAAGCAATGGTGATATTCTCTACCCACTGCTTCTATCACATCGTTCCATCACTTGGTTAACAAGCTTCATCGAGACTTTGATAAATATGAATATCAGGATGTTATTGTTGAAATTGATCAACTTATAATGGAATTGACTAAATCTCTTGAGAATTTTGTTGACCGATTCCTTCACCTTTGTTATCAATTTCTAGATGAGGATGTGAAGTGACAATTCTTGGATGAGAAGTTTTGATTCTTAGTCTGGATGTTAAGGAAATCTTTTAAATCAGATCCTCCTGATTAGGAAGAATTTCAACACCCAAAGAAAGAACCAGACCCTCTCTTTGTCTCATGTTCTCCTCACTTTGATGTTTCGTATGTTGGACCTAGACCAATCATTGAATCAGAATAACATCTTGTGAATGAAGAACTTAATTTTCTTTCACATCTCTCCCCTGATTGTGATTCATCTGACCTCATCAATCGACCATATTCAAATTTAGATATCCCCCCCATAATCTTTCACTCATTAATCAAGATGAACCCTTAGATGATCATGACCCCGATGATTTTCTTCTCCCTTAATTATATCATAATGATCGTTTAAGTAATTTGGATGAATATCTGTTACTACATAAATATTTGAATTTGTAGGAGTTTCAAAATGAAACCAACATGATTATCAAAGATTTTCTTTCAAGTATACCTTCTTTCAATCAAGAAGATGACGTGTTTATCATTGAATACTTTTCAGTAGTCAACACATGAACAAATTAATGATGTCATTTTGGAAGTAGATCCAAATGAAGATGAAGAAGTGCCACTTGCACTTCCCACACCCATTATTGGAACATTGAAACAAGTCATCAACAACAAGTACATAATTGGCATTGGATACAAAAAGGAAGCGACCTTTCACATCTGGACCACTCTAGATCAATCTAGTTTCAAAGTGCTAGGTTTCTTTAAGAAAGTTCATCTTTACTTGGTCCACTTCCACATCAAATTCCTAAATGCCAATTGTCATCGATTTGGCCACATGAAGCACTAGTGTTTTGATCTTCATCCTTATGAGCAAAGATGATCATCATTTAGACATATGTTCCAATCACAAGAACCTTGAAAGAGTCAAAATTCACCTTAGATAAATCAGTTCTTGGAAATTGTCATCGCTAACCAAGAAGATATTACAGTCATATTAAATAATTCATTATTGAGTATTGACACATCTCGCAATAT
Source organism: Pinus taeda (assembly GCA_000404065.3). Taxonomy (NCBI): domain Eukaryota; kingdom Viridiplantae; phylum Streptophyta; class Pinopsida; order Pinales; family Pinaceae; genus Pinus; species Pinus taeda. The sequence continues at coordinate 30,021 of APFE030475962.1, read as the reverse complement.
AAATATTTCCATCTTCTCACCTTGTATCTAAATGGGGGGAATTTGGAAATCAACCTCAAGTTCTAAAGTCTTGTCAAACAAAAAAACAAAAAGTAAGCTTGAGCCAAAACCAAAACATAGCCTAAAGCCAAAGACAACTACAATGAGAGTTAGAGTTGTAGCCAAAGCCATATTCCATGAACATGATTTGGTTTGTGGTCCTACTTAAACCACCTCTAAGTAGAAGACTTAAAACTTCTACCAAACAACTATTTGTGGTAATATTTAAACCATCATGTGAAAGCACTTCCATTTCATAGAAGACATCAACTTCGAACTAAATTATGGTTTGTTCTAGGAACTACTTTGAGCCAAGTTCTAGAGTTCATGGTCAGCCTTAAACCACCATTCAATAGAATACTCCAGCTTCTACTACCCATTTGGTTTGTGGTCTTCCTTAAACCACCATATTCAAAAAATGCATCCCTCCATTGGTTGTTACCTACTTACATAATTTATCTCTCTTGGACTCACATAGACCCCTTCAAATTAAGGGGCCGGGGGGGGGAGAGGGTTATTGGAAATGTGATTCTTAGGGATCATGGAAGATTTATATTACTCACTTGAGAGGAAGGTCAAAAGCCACAAGCAAACTTGAACAACCATTCAACTCTTTGAAGGTGGGACTAAGGGCGATAAAAGATGTATTTATGTGTATCATATGAATGAGAAATGTATGACACGCCTATATGAATTTGTCTTCCATTTTTGTGTGTCTAACAACAACAATAAAGTTAAATAAAATATCAAACAAAAAATCATGCTGCATCAAAACTTCGGTGCTCTAGTGGATTATAAAATAATAAATAAATAAGAAATAACAATAAATAAAAACATGAAATAAAAAATAAAAATAAAACAAAACAACAAACAAACAAAATAAAATATCAATACAACACAAATAAATGAAATTTCAGGTTTTTAAGAAGATGATGAATTGTAGCAAGAAAAATTACACAAGGTCAAGCAAAAGGCAACATTTTTACATCCACCCTATCCTCACAGGGCATCAATAAAGTCAAAGATATCAAAGGCAAAACAGAGTGGGAAAAAACTTGATAACCAAAGAACCAATGGATACCATCCATTTCTCTAAGAGCCAACTGGGATGCTAACCAGATATATCAGACAAGGATCAATGGTGTATGAGAGAAGTTTTCTTAGACTACTTAGGATTCACCTTAGAATATCTTAACATCACGATGACACGTGAAATAAACCTTCTAACACACACTTGTTTTAATTTCATTACTATAGACCTTTGATCTGACAAAGAAAACTCGTGGCTTCATAAATCCACTAATACTATCCCAAAGATGATTTCATATCTATGTATTTTTTTCCTCCTTAAACAAGAAATTATTTCTTTTAAATCTGCATCACCCATTCAAAGTACAAGATGAAACTTGAATTTATCGTAGTGAAATAAAAGATAAAGACCATGCGAGTATCAATCGATAAACAAATCACAAAGGACTATAAATATAAGATAATAAATATGATCAATCGATAAACAAATCACAAAGGACTATTTACAATGATCATGTAAAAGGATTTAAGGATCATTAAAAACAAAGAGCTAGGCATGCAAGTATTATGTACAAAAGGGGTACAATGAAAGATAAAGAATAAAAAAGGATCAACTCCTAATTTCCCCCATAGTAGATAAAAAAATATATAGTAAGCTTTAGTAGTGTATTAGACATTCAAGTGAAACTTTTAATCACAGCCCCAATCATTTTTGTTGAATTATGAAGGGGGAATTATTGAGATGTCAACAACTCCTCATTACAACACTTCTTGTTTTCCAAGATAAGTTACAATGCTTTGACACTCCTTCTTGACATATGCGTATTGAATCCATAATCAACCCTAAGTAATGCTTCCTGAACCCAACCATCATCAAGTCATGTGCCTCCTAAATAATGCATGTTAAGTGGTTCTAACACTCCTATGGTCAAGCGCCCTTCTTTTTAGTGGAAATACTCCTCCTCTACGGTAGATCCCTTCTTATGGAACCAATGTCACATAAGATACCCATGCACTACTTTCACACCAAGTCCAATGTCAAGCAACCATACATAAATATTTCTACAAATATTGTCAACCAAAAGTTCCAAAACAGAACTAAAAGGCTTGCATTTCACAATGCACCCAACTTTACGAGAAGGAACCCTAACATGGTATAAATACTTTTGGAGCAACTGACAAAATAACATATTATATATCGCATATTATATATATATATATATATATATATGAAATAATCATCTTATATATATTATATATTATATTAGAAACAAATCGATCTCTTTCTTAAGACAAAGTGATCCAGACTTATGTAGGAATACAACAAAATACATATATAAACATAAACAAAGAGATACAACATAAATAAATCTTCATTTCATTAATATCAAAGAACTAAAAGATGCTTATCAAGAAAAATGGAAATAAACTAGCTCAAGCGATTGTAGCTTATCTCTGAGAAGAGATGTGGTGGCTACATGCCTCTGAACTGTGTTATAATGAGGCTGAAGGGCATTTTTATTATTGAAAAACAAAGGAAAACCATAAACAACCAAAACCCTAACCCCGGGAGATGGAACACCAAGTTTGTGGGCCTTGTTGGGCTTAGTTTGGCAACCAACTTCCCAGGGTCATAACTTGGTCATATGATCTTCATTTGGTGTGTACGATACCTCGTTGGAAAAACCTCTGTGAGTACTATAGGATTGTGATATGCCCTTGTTAATGTCTATGGCCCTATTGTAAACCTAAAAAAAAAAAAAATGTCGTTTAGTGGGTCAAAACAACTCTGGAAGTTTAGGACTCAAAAAATTGCTAAAAATAATAAATGTTTCTATAATCAAGGAAACTGATGAAACCGAATGGAGGTCTAGGTGGAATAGGTAGCTGGCCACCAATATCCACCTAGATCAATCCCCCCTATTAGGAATCAATGGTACCCATTACATACAGAGGCTCCATGAGGTGAGGAAATTTTTGTTGAACATGGTCCCTAGTGAACCACTTGCCTTGGTGAAGGAGTTGGACTACTTTGACAACTCAATATAGTTGGATCCTCTATTGGCGAGTGTTCTTAATATGTGTTTCCATGGTCTTGTTAGTTGTGGCATGTTCGATGAAGCTTGGGTTGAGCTATGTTGGTGTCAGCTGCTTAGAAACATCGGATGTGTCCAACAATGGGGGAAAGTATGATCGCAACCGGTCCACATTGAATATTGGGTGCAGGCTAAGGAACGGTGGAATGTTGAGATCGAAGGCATTGTCTCCATATAGCCTTGGTGATGGTGTACAACCCATATCAAAGTGACCGAAGCTTGCGCTGGGGCCCAATGGGATGCTTCTTTTTCAAATGTAACCAAACTTTATCGCCGACCTAGAACTTGTGTGGCACCCGATGTTGATCATGACGCTGCTTGTACTTAACATTGGCTCTGTCCAATATGTCATGGACCTGTTGGCGAATGTGTTGAATGTGCTCAATGAAGTTGTTAGCCCTGTCAAATTTGGACTAGAAATGAGTTGAATCTACCAGAGTAGCTGCAAATGGTATGGCCACATGAATTGGACATAATGGTTGGAATCCCAACCCCGCCTGAAAGGGGTTGTGGCCAGTGGAGCTATGGAGAGCTATGTTGTAGTTTTGTTGGACATAGGGGAGGCTTTCATTCCATGTAGGTTGATTATTTGAGTTGTACATGCACAAAATGTGCATGATCATCCTGTTGACGACCTCTATTTGGCCATTAGTTTGAGGGTGGAAGGCCATGGAATTAGTGAGCTTGGTATCCAACATTGATTAGAGGCTTGACCAAAATGTACTCAGGAACCTGTTGTCCCTATTTGAGATAATAGACTGTGGGATCCCAAATTATACCTACACTTATTCAAAGAAGAGCTTAGTAGTGAACTTTGTTATGATACTCTTCATTCAGGCCGTTAGAATGGCCATCATAGAGAATCTGTCGACAACCACAAAAATGAAGTTGTTACCATGCTTAGTAGAAGGAAGGACTGACATGTAATCCATGGCGATGGATTCCCAACGCTGACTAGGAGTATAAAGAGGAGTATATATGCCTTACTTTTTGATTGTTGATTTGGAAATGGCACAGGTAGTGCAGGATCTATTGTACTTTCGAGCATGTTGTCGAAGGTTCGGCCAACAAAAATACTTCTGTAGCGCTATCATTGTTTTATCTACTCTGAAATGTCCAACAACCCAACTGTAGTGTGCCTCCTAAATCATCTTGGCACGCTTGCTTAAGGAACACAAATTTGTCCCAGGTGGCATAACAGTGCACCCTGAAGGTGAAAAACTAGAACTTGCTTATCTTCTAGGAGCATCTAGTATGTTTTGTCGAATTCTAGATTGTTATTGTAAAGATGCGGCTGCCCAAAAGTCTCGTGTCCACAAGAGTCAAGAACAGTGGTCAGCGCCATAACTGGTAATCGGTTGAGACAGTCTGCAACATTATTGGTGTTTCCCTTCTTGTACTTGACGTTCAAATGGAATTGTTACAGATATCTAGACCATTTATGATGGCGATTTTTCTACAACTTTACTTATGTTTGTATGAACTACATGGGTTGGTGGTCTATGTGGATGACCGTTTCCTTCCCCATAACGTAATGCTTCCATTGTCGGCAAGCCTGCACAAAGGAATACATCTCTTTGTCATAAGTGTGATACCTTCAAACTAAATCTGAAAGTGTCTCACTATGATATGCCACCGGATGCTCCTATTGGGTAAGAACTGCACCAATAGCATAGTCAGAGGCCTCTGTCTCAATTTCAAATGGTTGTTGTAGGTCTAGTAATGTGAGCATAGGTGCAAAGCAGAGGTGATGCTTCAACTCGAGAAATGTCTTTTGTTGGGATTCATACCAATATAACTTATCTTTCCCTCCGCCCTTGGTGACTTGACTCAAAGGCCAAGTGATATGAGAGAATCTCAACACAAACCTCAGATACAAATTAGCAAGACCCAGAAAGTTGTTGAACTCTATTAGAGTGGTTGGGTTGGCCAATCCTGAATAACTTGTATCTTTGTTGGGTCCACATGCACACCTCGCTCATCAATGATGTACCCCAAATATTGAACCAGGGTCATACCAAAAGTGCATTTCTCCAAATTAGTACATAACTTGTGTTGTCGCAAGGTTTGGAGGATCTGTCGAATATGGTGTAGGTGCTCTTCCTAACTCTTGTTGAAGATCAAAATTTCATCCAAATACACTACCATGATTTATTTGGTGAAGGGACGCAATATGTCGTATATCAGCCTCATGAATGTTGCGGGGGCATTCATCGACCCGAAAAGCGTGTCCGTCCATTCAAAAAGGCCCTCCTTAGATTTGAAGGCAGTTTTAGGATGCAACTACCCTTTTGAAAATTCCATGTAAATAAAGTTAATAAAGGAAAAATAATAACCACAGTCATGGGACACTTATTCCAATCTGAATAATGGGCAAGACATCCTAGCGTGGGTGTTCATTTGGTTTATTATGGCTAAGGAAATTGGCAAAGGCAATGGCAAAGGCTTTTGAAAGGCATGAGGCTTTAATTGGCATTTTATTTATGAAAATAATGGAAATTAGGAGTAAAGGAAGGTGAAAGGTCACAGGTTGCATGTGAGGAAGAAAATGAAGGAAAATAATGGAAAATAGAGGCCTCATTAATAAAAAGGCTTCTGAGGATCAGTTGGCAACCTTTTGTCAGTTCAGTTTTGGAGCTCTCTCTCTATTCTCTCTCGCTCACACTCTTGGAAACTTAGAGTTTTATTGGAGCACTTAAGCATTGGATCAAGAAAAGCAAAGAACGCAAGAGGAAGCAATGACCAAGCAAGGAAGAACACAATCAAGCAGCTACAACAGGATCATTTGCAGGTATCAATTTTCATGTATGATTTCCTTGCTAGATTTGACATGCATGGTACATGCATGTGTGTATTTGGTTCTCTTGTTGTCATTGGAATGAGTTTTTCCAGGTGTGACAATTTTCTTTAGCCTTGCCTTATCACTTCTAATAGCCATGGGGTGATGGGTTCGCATGTTTTTTGCTAAGTTGGATTGGTGGATGGGGTTGAAACTGAGTGTGGTGGTCTCTGAAAGAAAGAACAAATGGCCTAGTGATCCCTGAATCATACTATGGATTGCAGTAAATCCTTGGCTTAGTAACCCCTGAACTAGACTGTGGGTTGGGGTAAAGCCAGATTTTGTGTTACCTTGGTGGGCCTAAGAATCACCGACCAGTGAATGGCAGGATATACGGTAAAGCATAGAGGTGGGTGCCCTTGATTGGGCCTAGGAATCCTTGGTCGGTGAATGCCAAGATATATGGTAAAGACTGGAGGGTGGAGTCTCGACTAGGCCTATGGATTCTTGATCGTTGTATGGCGACATGTATGGTAAAAACTAGAGACAAGGGGACAAGAAAATTCCTCACTGTGTAGGTGGAGAAATCCGATGGCATCAATGTTGTTTAGGGACTAGCAATCTGGTGGGGATTGTGGTAAATTATGATTCTATTGATGAGGGTGAGGTAGTTTAGCCTTGGGAATATCTGGTTGATTTATGGTTATGAGTCCCACATTCATGCTTATAATATGGCACATGGGTGATTGGATGAAAGAAAGATTTGGTTATGCCAATCTATGGTCGGGTGGTTCGTGGAATTCCCATACATGGTTGGATTTTTCACTCATTAATAAGAGTTATTTCTCCTTGGTATTTCATGCGTAAGTGTATTGGCTTATATGTGAATTTTATGGTTGTTATATCCTTATTATTTCTTTTGGTTATATGTTGGTTATGAGTATGTTCTATGACAGTGATGATGTATGGATCTCATCATGTTTTGATTTGTAAATGGATGAAAAATGAATATATGACCTAATATATGATCAGGCATTAATGCTTCTTAGCGATTCTCAAATAAGTATGAGACCCCTATGCTCATATATGTTTTATGATTTGTAGAATGCCTATTTGTGACATGTTTGACGAAATGTATGTCATGGTGATCAGGAGCTCAAAATTTACTAAAAGTTAAAAGTTGTCATAATGGTGTGGAACGTGAACAACTACGTAGATTTCGTCATCTTGAATCTGGCACAACTCGTTTCACACAAAACGGACACCGTATGCTCCCAGAAACACTATCTATTCACTTTGTCAAACAGGTAAAAAAAATTGCAGGTCGCTGACAAGGATGCTGACTGGGCATCCGTACCGACAGGTGGCCAAGTGAATATTCTTGGAATATTCCATTTTAGTGGCATCGTCCCATTGATCCATGTGTCTTATTGTTTTGGCCAATGAGGAGGTGAAACGTGGCTAAGTTGTAGGCTGCTACGTGTCCTCCTAATGACACGTTAAAATTTTGTATGGCAGACAGGGCGGAGGCCAGGCTCGACCCCGCGACCTCCCACAACACAGACCAAAGAACTCACCAACGTACCTAGGCAGTGTTTCTTAACATGTATGGTGACGAGTTTTATTTAACATGTATTTCCGCCAAGGTTGGGGGGTCGAGCAGACTTAACCGTCGCCCCTTCCCCCCTGTGATCACCATAACCACCCGCCACAGACAGTTAACGTGACCGCCAAGGTCACCGCCGACTGCCAGACATAACATCCCCATGTGAACGCTCATTAACTATTTTTTGTGACCAACATAGTCACCACCACTGATAACCATCACCGCCTAAACGTTGAACCAAGCTCCACATGTGAACATGCCAAGCTAATGCTCTAGCATTTAAAGTGATAGTAGGAGGGAGGGGGCCAGCGTCGGGGGCTAGCCCCTAGGCGCATGGTCCCCATATGACCAAGCTTTTGTTTTAAATTCCTCGATGGAAAAATTAACAATCCTACAAATCCGCCTGAAGATGGGGAATTTGTGGCTCCATTAGTGGAAAATGGGACAAATTTGTAGGATGATGCCGATTTGGTGTAATTTGTAGAGCGGATATTAGAGAAACTAGGAGAGGTCATAACTTCTCCAGTTTTCAACCAAATTGGGTGCAAAAAGAGGCTAGATAGCCATTTTTGGACATTCTAGACTCATTGGTGTAGGTATCAGAATCAAAGGAGCACTTCTAGATAGGCTTTTTGCAGGTTGAAGCCTATGGGTGCCATGGTAAACCAGAGTGTTGAATCAATTTATGGAGGAGTTTGAATATGGAGATGACCTTGTAAGGGTTTTCCAGCCTCCATGTGCTTTCTACAATAGCCATTACATCAGTGTTGTAGCTTTTATTCCTCTTCTCTCTATATGTGTTTTGCAGAAGAGACTTGTTTATGTACTTCAAGTGGATTGTGGTACTATTTATGCTCTTTGAAGTTGGAGTATGGGGTCTTGGTGTAAGATGCCTATGTTTGTTGAAGGCTTACATGTTTGATTGTAGATTAACATGTGTATGGAGTGAGAACTCTTGCAAAAATTGTTTCTTTGAAGGAGAAATTAACCATTCCATTTCAGCGCTTTATGTACTCTTCTTTTTCTAAACATTGAGCATAATGAGAAGGGGTCGTGCCATTAGCGTTGATCCAAGGAGAGGTAGCCCAGGAGGGGTGAACTCCTTTAACAATGGTTGGTGTATTACTGGTTGATGCATGCTTCCATTCAGTGTTTTGATTTCATGTTTAAAGTTTTTTATGAAATTAACTTAATAAAACACACATAAAAACTCATGTTTTTACTTGCTATTTTGGAGTACAAATGTCAAGCACATTTTTGTATTTTGATGAGGATCTTAGCATAGAAAAATAATATTCCAAATTCAGATCAAGTTGGTATCAGAGCTTTAGTTTGGCTTGTGCAAGGAGGAATTGACTATTGTTTGCAAGTAAATGTGTTTTGAGGCTCAAGTGAGGAGAAGGTTTTGGAAAGGAGAGCAAGATTGTTATAATCTCTACCACTAGTTCTACCTCAAGTTGTAGTAGAAGCTTCAAGAAAAGCATGTCCCAAGGAGGAGAGCTTGCAAGAATGTTAGAGGATGTGAAGCCTTTTAGAAAGGCTTTCTTAGACATGGTAGAAATGGTGAAAATCCTTTATGAAGAGAGGAATACTCAATTGCAAGGTGAAAGATATAGACCTCCAAGAGGAGAATGTTCTCCAAGGGAAGAAGGTAATAAGAATGGTGATAAACCATCATCTTCTCCACAATCTTCATGTTTTTCTACAACTCTTATGCAAGATGCTAGTGTGGAAAGTCCATCAAAGAAGGAATATGGACAAGTTTGTACCTTTTGTTCACATGATGTGGAAGATGAGGTTCTATCAACAACCAAATTCAAGGAGCTGAAATAAGAGAGCGAAAAAGTCCAAGAGGACACATCCAGAATCAAAAAAGAGTTTAAAAAAAACTTTGTATGTCAATCAAAAGATGAGGCAAATGGTAAGCATTTACATGCTTCTTCTTTACATAAAAGTGTTGATGTAAATTCATTTACGGCCTTTGAAAAACATAGTAAAGGCATTGGATCCAAGCTCTTGACCAAGATGGGTTACAAGGGAGGAGGCCATGGAGTGAACCATCAAGGCATTACAAATCCAATTGAGGCAAAGGAGAGGCCTAAATATGAAGGCTTAGGCTATGTTGCAAAATAACAATGGTCTTCTAGTGACAACTCTTAGGTATCGTGTTCCTTTTTCCATAAGAGAGGACATGAGGAGGCAAAATGTTTGGATTTGCATCCAGAATTGGTACCCGCTTGGTTCCTCAAGAATAAGGAGGACTTGAAGTGTAAAACATCTCCAAAGAGAGATGAACAAGTTGAAGAAGAAACAAAACTAAGTTCTTCTTTCCATGCAAGTTCCTCATGCAAGAAGTGTAAGCCAAAGGAAAACAAAAAGAGGTATAATCGCCTTGTTAATTCAAATTCTTTTCATAATGGAAAACAACACGTTGATTTGAATAACATGTTGAGGAATGTGTTTCCATGCACCTTTTGCCTTTCATCTAACCATTGTGTAGATAAGTGTGATAAAAGGAAGGTAATCATCAAGAAGATGTTTATTTCTAATGGAATTGAGACCAAAAAGAGAAAACCTCATCCAAGTTTAAAGACATGTGAACCAAGAGAAGCTCAAAAAAAAATTGCACACACTGCAATATCAGCGGGCATTGGGTCAAGAAGTGTTGGAAATTGTTTCCACAACTTCATCATGGCAAGGGCAAGCAAATTATGCAAGCACTAGAATAGGAAGCGACAAAACAAAAAGTGTCGCAAGATGTGACAATCCCTGAAGCAGCTTCAAAAGAAGAAAAAGTTCAAATAGAGGGTTTATTTACCTGGTTGGGTAAGAAATGGGTGGACTATTTGTCCAACTAAAGTTTGTAAATCTTTGTTTTGCACTAGTTGCATATCCCCATAGTTGGGCAATTTGTAAAAGTTATGTTCATAAATAAATCACTTATATGCAATAGTGTTTTCTTTGGGCATTGTTATGCTAGTTTTGTTTGTTGATAGTCAATTTGAATGGACCTTGTAGATCTCGTCGTCCTGAATCTGATGCAACTTATTTCGTGTAAAACGGACATCGTATGCTCCCAGAAACGTGATCTGTTCACTTTGTCAAACAGGGAAAAAATTTGCGGGTGGCTGACAGGGATGCTGACTGGGCATCCGTAATGCCTAGGTGGCAAGGGGAATATTTTTGGAATATTCTTATAATATACCATTTTGGTGCAATCATCCTATTGGTCCATGTGTCTTATTATTTTGGCCAATGAGGAGGTGGCATGTGGCTAAGACGGAGGTCACCACGTGTCCTCCTAATGGCACGTTAAAATTGTGTATGGAAGACAGGGAGAAGGTCGGGCTCGACCCCGCGACCTCCCAAAGCACAGACCAAAGAACTCACCAACGCGCCCAAGAAATGTTTCTTAACATGTATGGGTGAAGGGTTCTACTTAATGTGTATTGTCACCAAGGTTGGGGGGTCGGGCGGACTTAACCCCCCCCCCCCCCCCATGTGCTCACTATAACCACCCACTGTAGACAGTAGACAGTTAATGTGACCGCCAAGGTCACAACCACCGTCGACCGTCAAACATAGGATCCCCATGTGAATGCTTCGTTAACTATTTGTTGTGACCACGACGGTCACCGCAGCTGATATCCGTCACCGCCTAACCGTCGATCCAAGCTCCACATGTGAACACGCCAAGATAAGTCACTAGCATTTACGTGACCGTCAAAGGGAGGGGACCAACGTCGGGGGATAACCCCTTGGTGCATGGTACCCATATGACCAAGCTTTTGGTTTTAAGGCCTTGACAGTAAAATTAATAGTCCTACAAATCCGCCCAAAATCCGGGGAATTTGTCGCTCCGTTAGCAGAAAATGGGGAAAATTTGTAGGATGATGTCGGATTTGGCGCAATTTGTAGAGTGAATATTGGAGAAACTAGGAGAGGTCATAACTTCTCCAATTTTCGACCAAATTGGGTGCAAAAAGAGGCTATATAGGAATTTTTGGACATTCTGGACTCATTGGAGTAGGTCTTAAAATCAAAGGAGCACTTCTACATAGGTTTTTTTTTTTTGTTAATCAGGTTGAAGCCTATGGGTGCCATGGTCAACCAGAGTGTTGAATTATTTTATGGAGGAGTTTGAAGATGAAGATGACCTTGCAAGGGTTTTCCAGCCTCCATATGCTTTCCGCAACAACCATTACATCAGTGTTGTAGCTTTTATTCCTATTTTCTCTATATGTGTTTTGGAGAAGAAACTTGTTTATGTACTTCAAGTGGATTATGGTATTGTTTATGCTCTTTGAAGTTGGAGTATGGGGTCTTGGTGTAAGATGCCTATGTTTGTCCTAATGATCGATCCATGTTAGGATTTCAAACATTGACAAATATGGTTATTACTGTGGATACTCTGAGATCTAATCAAAAGAAATAAACCACAAATGCCTAAAATCCAGAATATTTCCCTGTATGGAGAGGATACATGGAGTGAGACCATTTTACTCGAAAAATTCAAATGAAGATAGCAAGAAGAGCTGCAGATCTCCAATTTCTTAAAAGTTGTCATAACAATAACCTAATTCCCTCTTTTGTGCATATTGATAATAGATTACATAACATTATTTTATAACTATTTATCCTCTCACTAAGCTCTTCTACTATCATCATTCAAAAATTGTCCTGATATGGATCCCTGTTGGGATTTGAAACGTTGAAAAATATGGTTATTACTGTGGATACTCCAAGACCCAACTCAAAAGAAATGAACCACAGATGCCTAAAATCCAAAATTATTTCCCTGTACAGAGTGGATACATGGAGTGAGACCATTTTACTTGAAAAATTCAGAATGAAGATAGCAAGAAGAGTTGCAGATCTCCAATTTCTTAAAAGTTGTCATGACAATAACTGAATTCCCTCTTTTGAGCGGATTAATCATACATTACATAACATTATTTTATAACTATTTATCCTCTCACTAAGCTCTTCTACTACCATCATTCAAAAAATTTCCTGATGATGGATCCGTGTTGGGATTTGAAACGTTGACAAATATGGTTATTACCGTGGATACTCCGAGACCTAACTCAAAAGAAATGAACCACAAATGCCTAAAATCTAGAATTATTTCCCTGTATGGAGGGGATACATGGATTGAGACCATTTTACGCGAAAAATTCAGAATGAAGATAACAAGAAGAGTTGCAGATCTCCAATTTCTTCAAAGTTGTCGTGACAATAACCTAATTCCCTCTTTCGAGGAGATTAATCATAGATTACATAACATTATTTTATAACTATTTATCCTCTCACTAAGCTCTTCTAATATCATCATTCAAAAATTGTCCTGATGATGGATCCCTATTGGGATTTGAAACATTGACAAATATGGTTATTACTGTGGAAACTCCGAGACCTAACTCAAAATAAATGAACCACAAATGCCTAAAATTGATAATGTGATAAGAACTAGCTTCACGGGGATGTTGTCGATCATATATGGCAATACGAACCCCTATAGACCAGAGGCGTGATCCATTCAACTAATCCCAACTCAGTAACTGCAACTTGCAACCTGCACTGTAACCTGACTTGAAGCCAACTGAAATCAAACTGTACAAACTAAAAATCACAACTACACTCTACCGAAACTAAAAATTGTACTATAAAATTCATTGCTAAAAAACCAAATTGAAATTCATGCTTGCCCTAGCAAGCATATTGCATACAATTCTACATGAATCTTCTAGATAATTGTCAGATCAAGTGACAAAAAAATGCCAATATATCCAATCAAGTAGTTGCTCGAATAATGTAGCTCCTTGACTATGTTTCAATAAAGAAAAAAATGGAAAATGTAACAACATTGACAATTGATAATGGAATTGGTCTTCACAATGAAAATGTGATTGAGAATGTAGTCTAAAAAATTCCTCCATATAAATAGCTAGAGGATCTCTGAAACCATAAAAACCACATCTTGTCTAATGAGCTAATTTTTCCTTTTGCTTCAATTGTGAACTGTCAAGCTCATGATTAAAGCCATAATATTTTTCATTCTCAAAACCAAGGGGAAATGATATAACTTTTTGATTCTGTTGAAATGAAACTTCAAAAGAAAGATCCTGAAACGGAAAATATGGGGTAGATTCTTAGCTTCTAGAGCTTCAATCTTGATTTCAATGTCATTGGCCAACTCTTCTAAAAATTAATCTTATCTTTCAAGCTACATTTGCAAGAATTTAAATAAGAAGACAAAAATGCTGAAAAAAATTCATCCACTTCATCATCATTATACATATCATTCCATTCTTTAAAATCTTGAATGGAAACAGGGTCTACCACAAACTCTGTTTTGTCCATTCATGTTTCCAAAAAGATGAGCCAAAAAGATAAAAAAGATCTTATAGACTCTGCAGGTAAACCTTCAACCCAACTTCTGCAATCATAAAAAGTCTCATAAAGACATCATCATATTTGAAAATTTGAAATATGTTTCAAAGTCAATCTCAAATCCTCTCCACTAAATTTTGGAGTGTTCCTCAAAGCCATAAGTTATGAAAAGTCCAAACATGCATACCTTGAAATGATTGTAGCAACATCTAAGACCTTCATTAGTGTAGTGGAGTCACCAATGAATTCTTTGAGCTACAAATCCTTTTAATAGTGGAGTCGCCATGAATGTTCTGAACCTCTAGGCTCCTTTGAAAATGGAGTTGCCAAAGCAAAATCTTGCAACTAAACTGACATTCAAATCCCTATTTTCTCTAAGAGATCTGATTTTGAACAATCAAATCGTTCAGGGAGAATGTATCTTTTGTTCCTGACAACAGCGCCAAAATGTTATCACTAAGAGAAAACCTTGGTTGTGGGAAAAACTCTAAGGTAACCTCAAACCGCTTTGAGGTTGAAAATTTGGCCCTTTCAACCCTTAAAGGGATCTCTCCCTAAACTCAGCTACCAAAGGTCACATTGGTAGAGGGTTTGCAATAATTCCTATGGCTAGATTTTTTTAAGAAAAAATGGGGTTGGTTGAACTCTAGGAAAATCTAATCGTTGGGCATGGAGTCTGACCCAATCAGGCTTATAGTCAGAGGTTCAGTGAGGAAAAAATTACAAAAGCGAGATAGTAACAATTCCTCTGACAAGTTTCAAGAAATTTGTAGGATGATGGAGGAAAGAGCAATGTGATTTATATGTAGAAAAAACATTTAAATATCTGAAACATAAGAAAATGGAGCATAGAAAATATGAATTCCAAATTCAACACTTAACATTCAGACATGAGGAAAATATAACACCAAGAGACAGACAGGGAATTGCAACACAAGAATTTCTACAAACTGCTCACATAAACTGTTTTATTATAATCTGATCACACAACAAATACAAAAGGCTATCTTTCAAAATTTCCAACCCTTCTTCATTACACAGTCCCTGTCTTTATAAGAAAATACAAACTAACTAAAAGCAGGTTTCTAGCAAATCTTTGATTACAAATTGCTAAAAATAAAAGAGATAAAGTGTACCTCTCAAATACATGGATATAAAACTTTCCAAGCTTATCGACATCTAAATATCATGTTGTTGTTAGAGTCATGGCTGGAGATAAGTATCACCAAGTCGAATTTGATGAGGTGGCATCCAAGTCAACAACTCTCATTGAGCTTTTCCCTCATGAATTCCTGAAAAATAGGGTTCAGTGATCCCTTCTAAACTCCAAAACCATGCTAGTTGTTAGAAAACCAAGAGAGTTTTTTTTAAATGGGTTCGTTTTGGACAAAAATCTCTTTCGATTTTGACAAAATCGTTCTCGATTATTTGAAAACTGTGCCTGAAATTACTATGTTGTACGGGAAAAACAATCTAAAAAACAAAGTTTTTGTCAAGTAAAAACAAATATGATTTGGCACCCTTTCCCTTTGGCTGTTGAACTTGTGTCATAACTTCTACATCCATAAACACAGACAATGAAGATGGGAGTTGGATTTGATTACAAGAATGTGGGATAACAATTGTTTTACTTCGACTAATAAAACAATACAAATGATTAACTGTGCACAACTTTTAACTCATGGTAATATAAGTACTTCCACCATTTGGAAACACTTGAGATTAAACATGCTATTCCATCGGCACATTTATTTGGTCATGACAAAGTTTGAATTTTTCATTTGGCGTTGATTTTCCAGCTATCGAAGTTTAATTAATTGTCTTTATAAATTCACGTTGTTACTATGGTTGTCAGCGCAATTTTTCATTTTCAAAATTGCAATAACGCTGACATTGTCGTTATTAGTGCTTTAACCATTTTTATTACAAATTTATCGCTGGCACTCCCGTTGTCAATGTTTTAACCCTGTTTATTACAAATTCACGCTAACACTCCCGTTGTCAGTGTTTTAACCCTGTTTATTACAAATTCACGCTAACACTCCTGTTGTTAGCACTTTTCAAAAATTTCAGTCTAAACAATATGATAACACATACATTGATATGTGTGTAGTTGTCATGCCTGGGGTCATTGTATGTGGTTGATATGGTTAGGCATTGATAACTGGATAGTGGTTAAACTGATGTTATATGTTGATGTGATTATGATTATACATGTATCATGCTAATCTGGTTGATCTTGCAGATGATATATCCTCCCCTAAACTACATTGAGGTATGTTGATTATGTTGTGTTTTGGTTTTAGCTGACATGGTATACTTGCAGGAAAGAGATCAAATATGACTAGAAATATGGTAGCAATTCATGAGATTCTCCCTATGGGTTAGATGAGCAGCATGGTGTTGGGGACTCTTCTGACTTAGTAGATACATTGAGAAGTTTTAAGGTAGAAATAAGGAGTTGCAAGGCAAATAATGACATAATCATGAACGCACAGGAGAAACACGCAGAAGTCAATGCAGTAATCCATTAGAGTTTGTCAGAATTACAAAGACCAGGACCACTTTGGATCAACACCGGATAGGAGGATAGGACTAACGGGGCATATGGCAGTAGATCACATGGTGGGAATAGGTTTGATAAGGATGACACAATCAGAGATGGCAGGATCTTGGATACTCCGGATAAGAGAGGTGATAGACACGGGTACTATTCTAGTTCTGTCTCTTATAGGTAATATGATCATCATCATTATCATCCTTACATGAGGAGTGACAGGGTATATTTTCCAGATGATTTCAAGAAAGCAAAGCCACCTACCTTTAATGGAGATTTGAAGAAACCGGAGGATGCATAAGCATGGCTACTTGGGATGAAGAAATTCTTTAAACAACATGAGTACACAGAGAATATGAAGGCCAGAATAGTTATCTTCGGCCTCAAAAGGGAAATCAAACATTTGGTGGGAATATGTGAAGCGAGTGGAGATGTCAGGACAAAAGACTTGATTTAGCATGAATACAAGAGAATTTTCAAGAAGAAATATTTGTCAGAAAGGTACTATGATAGCAAAGCCAAGGAATTCCATGAGCTTAAAATGGGATAGATGATAGATGAGGAGTATACGACCAAGTTCCTAGAGCTATTGAGGTATGTACCGAATCTCAAGGATGAAAAGGCCAAATTTCATAGTTTGTCAATGGATTGCCATTAGCTTTTAAAGATCAGATTGAGTATGATGAGCCTCGGTCACTTGAGGAAGTTATTGGGAAATTAAAACATTGTTACGAGAAGTCAAAGCGTAAGAATGAATCTAAACAAGGATGGAAAGGGAAAGATAAGGGTAAATATAAATGGTCGCCGAAAAGAACAAGGCCTCAGAATATAGAAGAGAAAGAGAATGTTGCACCATACAAGAAGCTCAACGTAGCTAAATAGGGACAACATCAGAATATAGAGGTGATGGTATAGGATGGTTAGAGTGTTGGACATGTGGTAAGGAAAATATTAAGAAATCTTATATGTAGAATCGAGGTGGAAGGCCTAAGATCTACAGTGCACAAGAAGCGCAAACTGTTGACGATGTTGGACAGATCATTCCTCGTATTTATGTTGTGTTGGATAACAAGAAGGTAGATCACCAGTCATTTATTGTTGAGATGGACGGTAAGCTTTGTGATCAAATTGTTTCTATTTTGATTGACCCTAGATCTGATTATAATTATGTTAACCCTTAATTGGTGGATAAGTGTGTTTTGAATAAATAAGTGCATGCAAAATCATGGTTAGTGTGTAACAACCCTGGTGAAAATCTCATGTAATAAAAGTTAATAAAGGAAAATTAATAACCACGGTTGATGGGACACTTATTCCAAGTTGAATGTTGGGCAGAAGCCTAGCAATGGGGATCACTTGTGATTGTTTGATGGCTAAGGAAATTGGCAAAGGCAATAGTTAAGGCTTTGGAAAGGCAAAATGGCATTTTTGGCACATTTATTTATGAAAATAATGGAAATTAGAAGAAAAGGAAGGTGACAGGTCACAGGTTGCATATGAGGAGGAAAATGAAGGAAAATAATGGAAAATGAAGAAAATAGAGGTCTCATTCATAAAAAGGCTTCTGGGGATCAGTTGGTGACCTTTTTTCAATTCAATGTTGGAGCTCTCTCATTATTCTCTCTCTCTCTCTCTCTCAGACTCTTGGAGTCTTAGAGTTTTCTTGGAGCACTCTTGGGGGGTGTGGCATACTTGGATTCTCAGAGCAAGAAGGCAAAGGAAGAGCAAGAAAGTGCACGAAGGCATCGAGATTGGCAACTACAACAGGTTTTGCTTGCAGGTACCGAGTTACATGTATGTTTTCCTCACTAATTTTGGCATGCATGGCATATGCATGTGGATTCTTGGTCATGATCTATCATTGGCATGAAGGATTTCCTGGATTGACAGTGGATTACGTAGTCTTGCCATTTCCTGGATAGCCATGGTGATTTTGGATTGGCTTCATTGTTTTGTTTTTGGTTGGTTCTCATGTTTTCTTAGTTTGGTTTGAGTTACTAGTTCCTAGAGCCTGGGTTGGACAAATGCTCTGGAGCCCTGTAAAAACTTGGGCTGAGTTATTAATCCCATAACCTTGGTTGGAAAAATGCTCTAGAGCCCTTGGTGGGTTGAGTTACTAGTCCTAGAGCCTTCATTGGACAAATGCTTTGGAGCCTGCGACATTTGTGGGTTGAGTTATTAGTCCTAGAGCCTTGGTTGGAACAATGGAACAAATGCTCTCAAGCCCTAGAAGGCTTGTATAGAGACCAATATGATGATGGTTTTGTGATGTCCGAACGTGAGGTGGAATCATAGTTTGATGGGTTGAGGTGGATGGTCTCTGGGAGCCCTGGATGGTTTTTGATTGACGTGTTCCATGAGATCCCACATTCATGCTTGGAATATGGCACAGGGGTGAATGGATGAAGAGATATTTGGCTCAGCCATTCTACGGTCGGGTGGAACATGGAAGTCCTATCCTGGGTTTGGATTTTGCATCATCAATATGAGGTTATTTTTCCTTGTATTTATATGAGTATTATACTAGATTATATGTGGTTATTATGGCTATGATTTCATGAGTATTTTTGTTGCTATTATGTTGGTTATTTATATGTTTTATGACAGAAGCTATATATGGCTCTCGCCATGTTTTTCTTGTAAATGAATGATCAGTGTATCTATGACCAAATGGATGAAATGGCAATTGATGTGTTGAGGCATCAATGTTTCTTAGCGATTCTCAACTAAGCATGAGACCCCTATGCCCAGATTTGTTATTTACACCTGTAGTTTACATATTCATGATATGTTTGACAAAATTCCTGTCATGGCTAGTAGGGGTCTAGTCAAGTTCTTAATCAAGTAATTGCTTTAGTACTATCATTTCCATGTTATTTTATTGTTCTGAAGATTTGATCCAATTCTGGGCAGTGACCTGGGTTGTAGGCCTAAAAAAGTGGCTCAAATCAAAGGGACACTGACACAACACTAACAAAAAGAGTCCCTGAACACTAGCAGGTAGGCTCGTGAGAGTGTCCAGAGGTCCCTGAACGTTGGCATGCCCATAGCATGAGAGCGTCCAAAGGTCAAGTTGTCCAAAATTTTAGTGGGACCCAAGAGCAAGCTACCTGAAGCATTGGATTGGTTCTTGAGGGTCCTATGGCTGATGTTGAATGTTTGTATTATGTGTTTCCCTTAGTTCCACTTCCTTAATGTTACATAGGAGTTCAAATCATATCATAGTGGCCTCTTGTCGCATGTTTACCCTGGATGGTCAGTTGCTTGGGTAGATGTGGGAAGAGGGTGTTACAGAGTGGTATCAGAGCATGGTTCACCCCTCAGACTGGATGGGTTTTCTATTGGTCATGCATGCATGTCAGTTGCATGTGTGTCTTTTACACTTGCCTTTCGTGTGATTGTTGCATTTGCATTATGTTGATAATGGTTGTGGTGATGTCATCATGTGGAACTTGATGTTGTTATTGTGGAATGTATCGTTGTAAGTGTATGAATGGTTACATATCGATTTATGTCGCTTGCATGTATTATTGTTGTATGTTTGGTTGCATGTATCATTCTTGTAGGTTTGGTTTCAAGTGTTGTTAGTTTATGTTTGATCATATGTGTTTATGCATATGTGTAGTTAGTTACGCATAGCATATGCATGTTCATGTTTGCATGTGGTCAACTGTATAGTGATGTAATGATTGTTCTCATGCATGAGGTTGTAGTCTGTGGTTGTTAAGGTCATGCATTGATGACTGGACCCTAGCTAAAACGATGGTTGCATGGTCATATGCTTATGTGTTATGTGTCTATATGTTATCATGCTTATGTTACATATATATCATGTTGATTTGTTGATCTTGCAAATAAGGTATCCTCCCCGAACTATATTAAGGTATGTTGGTTTATTTTGATTTGGTTTAGCTGACATGATATACTATTGAAGTTTCTAACTTTACTTAGTTTAGAAACCCTTCATGCACTTTTTCTGATTTATTCCTACCTACTTGTTATTTTTCTTCAACAAGTTATTTACAAAGTAAACACTGAAAATAAACACCAGTGCATACTCAACATATTACAGATCAGCAACTAAAAGAAACAAGAACAAACACACCACATGACACCATTATTTTTGGACCAATGTCCCCAAAAAAACCCAATGCGGGAAAATCGGTGCAGCTATCTGAGGGTTTTCTTATTAAGCAATATTAGAGTACAATCTGGGTGTCGAAACTGGCCTACCCAACAAAGAATTTCCTTAGCATCTATACCTCACAGTTTGAGAGAAATCTCCTGGATGAAACCCTGGAAAACCCTTCCGGAAACTCCTCAGCACAAAACTGAGTTGCAACCCCAGCGTCTGCCCAAACTGGATTGCATCAGCCCCTCTCTATCTCACGTTGGCCTTGCGTCAGCCTTTCTTGGCCTGCGTCAGCTCTAGGAGCCTATGCGTCAACTGCATTGGCCCCTCTAGTGCTCTGCGCAGCACTTGGCTGCCTCTGCATGGCCCTGCGTGAGCCCTTACTGGCTCTTCGTCACCCTCCTTGGTTGTTGCGCTGCTCTTCCGACAAAATCTCTACCTTCTTTGTTTCTTTGTACTCAATGCCCCTCAACTACTCTCCTGATCACTGATTCTATCTCTCTTAGCAAACCCCACTCTAGAGAATAGAATGACTGATCTTTTAGTGTACTCTCCAAGTGACCCTCAAGCCTCCTCTTATAATTTTCCTGTTGACATCTCAACGGTTGATATTAAGTCCCTAATCAATGGCTAAGATTAGATCTGACTTGATCCATGTCTTTTGGACCATTCTAAAACAGATTCATATTAATACAAATTAATATTTTATTTTCCCTAAGTTTAGACTTAGGGACTCCATTAAAAATATTAATTATTTTAATATCTCCTTATCTCTTTAGAATCTTCCCAAACCCTTTTTGGGTATTTGAGATCTCTCATGTGCCCCAACCTCTCCTTCAAATTTCATGGCTAGAGCACATCTGATGCTACCCCAAATCAACACTCCCTCTCAGTAAGGATTGTGCTCTAGCAATACTCCTCACTGAGTATTACTCTGATCATCCGACATCGGTACCTATGTTGATGCTAGGCCTTCTTGCCCAACATCCTCTACACTGTTGCCCATTGTTCTACCACTGCCACTACTGCATCTATATTACAGCTCCCTCTGCATCTGTGTTGTTGTTATGTTGAAAATAGCAACAAGAAATGCTAAAAATAGCACTGCTATAAATAGTCGTTCAACCAGTGTTGAACATAGCAACAAGGAATGAAAAATGGAAGTGCTAAAAATAGCATTCTATAAATAGCATTTCGGGATACCTTCCTATTTTAGTTAGTCCCTGAACTAAAATAGAGAAGTAAAAATTCGAATTTGATCTTAGCAGTTGTTTGTAAAATAATTAATTAATTCATCTTGAGTTAAATAGTCAAGAAAAATTAAACATGAAGTCTATGTGGGGACATGCAACAATTTCTCCATTAATTGAGGAATTTATCCATCAGTTAAACAGATAAGGATGAGTTGTAATACTGAGTTGTAATTAGTTGGCTTAGTTAATTAAGTCAAGTCCAGTTAGATTAATTCAAACAATTTGTTGAATTAATGTGAGTTCAGTTAGGTAATCCATGCATGCATGTAATTGTTGCACTTCAGATAACTGAATATTCTCTCATAAATAACTCATGCATGTCAGTTCAAACAGAGACCCAGTTGAGATCAGATGGAGGGGCAGTGTACTATTAGTTGCTAGAATATTCCATTGTGAATATTCCTTGCATGCAGAAAGGAATTCTTTCTCTTGAGATTGTGTAGTTAACTTTTCTTCAGGTTTGTGAGTGTGATGAGGCCAATTCACACATGTGCTTCACTAGACCCCAAGAAAAACTGCACAAGGAAATAGGAGGCTTGGAGGGCTTGAGGAGGACATATACTATGTCTATTCAGTCTGTGAGCTGTATTGTTTGATTGCAAAGAGAGCAAGATAGCTTGAGAGCTGATTCTTTTTCTAACTTGAAGAAGATTTCCACTTGTATGATAATACAAAGACTGGGGTTTAGGCCGAGGCTTTCCCCAAGTTATTTCTTCTGTGTTATGTGTGATTGATTTCTCATTCTCAGTTATATATGTTCTCTTGATCTTGCTCAATTCGATTAAGCTTTCGCAAAGTGTTGTATAAGTATATCTTGTATTGTGTTTTAGTATATTGCATAATCTGTTGATCTACAATTGGAATTTCTACATGGTATCAGAGCAAAGGTGATCAATGCGAAGAACAATATACAAGAAGGAGAAGTTCAAATTTTGAGGTTCCTAAATATAGAAATCGAGTTCTTATCATATCTCAATTTCACCAATGGTGTTCAGCAGTTTAAGACTCAAGTATGCCCTTGATGGCAGCTTGAATTATATAGCCTGGAAGGATCATATGGAGGCAATATCAGAGGATAACGATCTAAAGGACTTCATTGGTCAAGAAGTCCCCGAGCCGACTAATGCTACTCAACTAGCGGAATGGAAGAAATGTGTGGCTGGGAGTTCGAGACCACATTGTCTCGACCCTCCATGGGAAGGAGACATATTTTTCGATGTTGAAAACATTGAAAGATTTATATCGAAACATCAGTGATCAGAGGAAGTTGGCGCTCAAAGACAAGCTTCGTAAGATCAAGTGTGAAAAGGGTGACACGATCTCTACATATCTGAACAAGCTCACCACTTACAGGGATGAGCTTGGAAGTGTAGGGATCATGACCGCTGATGATGACATGGTGAGTCTTGCACTCCTCGGTCTTCCTAAGAGTTGGCATAGCTACTAAGACTCAATTAATGGAAGAGAAAAATTGCCATATTGGGAACGACTTTGGTCGGATCTGATGTAGGAGGAAATAAGAAGAAGCACCAGAGATGGATCCTCATCGAAGCAACATGATGAGGAAAATCTAGCCTTAGAGAGTAAGGCAAGGAAAGGGAAAGGTAAGGCCTCCCATCCCAAATCCGGTTCTTCCCATGGTGGGAAGAAGATTGACAAATCGAAAGTGCGATGCTTTCATTGTCATGAAGTGGGCCATTATGCTACGTATTGTCCACAGAAGAAATCCAAGAAGGGTTCCTCGAAGGGATCTGATGGTGAGGCACTAGCCTCATAGTTTGAGCTGGATTTCTCGCTTATCACATGAATGGTTTCATCCATGGTGGGATGTGTGTGGTACTTAGACAGTGGAGCTTCATTCTACATGTCAGGTGACAATAATCTTTTTAGTACCTTGGAGGAGAAGGATCTCAAGATGCGAATCAAGATGGGTGATCATGGAAAGTATCGTGTTTTAGGTGAAGGTACGGTTGTGTTTCAGAGGGAGCATGGAGCTCCCCTCACCCTGAAATATGCAAAGTGTGTACCAGGTCTGAAGAATAATCTTTGTTTTTGCCACTATGCTATAAGATAAAGGCTATGATGTAGTCTTTCGTAAAGGAAAGGTATTCCTGAGGCATATCGGTACTGGACAGACAAAGCAAATAGGGATTCGAGTTAAGAATCTCTACAAGCTGGAGGTAGACGACTGTGTTGCTTTGAGTTCCAAAGCTGAGATGGTGCAGAGCCAAGATGTTGGCGAGCTATGGCATAGAAGACTGGGCCACTTGCACCATGGATCCCTAAAGATCATGCAGCAGATTAGACTTGAGCAGACGACTACATGCAAAGGTTGTACCTTGGGTAAGTATGCGAAATCTTCCTTTCCGAATCGAGACAGTAGAGCTGGAGCAATCCTGGAGCGAGTTCACTCAGATGTTCGTGGACCTTTCTCTACAGCCTCCACCACTAAACAAAGGTACTATGTTATTTTTATTGATGATTTTTCTCGTAGATGCTAGATCTACTTTATGCAAAAGAAGGATTAGACCTTCTTAAGGTTTTGTGAGTTTAAAGCCTTGGCAAAGAAAGAATCCGGAAAGAAACTAAAAGCCTTGCGTAGCGACAATGGTGGACAATATGTCTCCCAATAGTTTAAAGACTTTTGCGTTGCAGAAGGAATTAAATGAGAATTGATGGCACCCCATAACCCACAGTAGAATGGGGTGGCCAAAAGGAAGAACGGATCGATTGTGGGAGTAGCTCAAGCGATGTTGCATGACCAAAGCCTACCACTGCATTTGTTGGCTGAGGCATGCAATACAACAATATACTTGCACAACAGAAGCTTGCACTGTATACTGGGAATGAAGACACCTATGGAGGCCTATTCCAGGAAGCAACCTTATGTAAGTCACTTCTGAATCTTTGGATCATCAGTTTATTGTCATGTGACCAAAGATGCCAGGAAGAAGCTAGACCCAACAGCTGAGTTGGGAATACTTGTGGAGTACATGGATACACCCCACAATTATCGGGTGTACCTGCCTTCTACTCAGAGGACTGTGGTACGCAAGGATCTGAAGTTCGACAGGCAGAAAGCCATGCAAGTGTCACTTGAGAGGGAGCTCAAGTTACATGCAGAGGAGGAACTTTCAGTTCCTGAGGATGAGGAGCCTCATATTGATGCGAAGCAGCCGCATGCAGAGGATCCGGGAGTGGAGACATCAACACATGTTGATACTTCTAGAGATGGGCAGAAACACCCAAGGGAAGCTAACAAGTTGATGTTGGATGCGTGGGAGAATGCAGGATAGCCATCTTCTCAACGCAGACAGAGGAGGTCGCCTGAGCGGTACACTCGATACATGGCCCTGGTTTGGGAGTGTGTAGATATCGAACCTTCTTCATTCAAGGAGGCAGTGCAGCAACCAGTATGGGTTGATGCAATGGTAGAGGAGTACGACTCTATCATTCAGAACAGTGTGTGGAATGTTGTCCCAAGGCCTCAGGACAAGTCAGTGGTGAGTTCCAGATAGCTTTACAAGGTAAAGTAGGCAGTTGATGGTAGTGTTGAGAAACATAAGGCAAGGTTTGTTTCCCGGGGTTTCTCACAAGTCAAAGGGATCGACTACGATGAGACTTTTGCTTCCGTAGCAAGGTACTCATCGATTAGATCAATGTTGGAACTATCAGCTCAGATGGGGTGGAAGATCCACCAGATGGATGTGAAGACAACATTCCTCAATGGGAAGATTGAGGAGGAGGTGTACATTGAGCAGCCAGAGGGTTTCGAGACCTTCGATCGTGAGTTGCATGTGTGCAGACTCAAGAGAGCTTTGTATGGGCTGAAGCAAGCACCCCGTCCTTGGTACACTAGGATCGACAGCTATTTCACAGGTTTAGGCTTCACCAAGAGTGAAGCAGATGTGAACCTTTACCACATCATGGTAGAAGGTAAACCATTGATCATTGTTCTTTATGTCGATGATCTGATTTTGACAAGTGATGATCAGCTGATATAGTCTTGCAAGGAGGAGCTTGCAAGAGAGTTCGAGATGAAGGACATGGGCCTTATGCACTACTTTCTAGGCATGGAGGTGTGGCAGAAAGATGGTGAAGTATTTGTGTCTCAAGGCAAGTATGCCAATGAGATACTCAGACGCTTTCACATGGAGAAGTGCAAGCCCATGCAAACTCCTCAAGCTGGGAACTAGAGGAAGGAGGATGCTACTTTAGGTGAGGTAGTGGCTGCTACTATTTATCGGCAGTTGCTGGGTTCACTTATGTATCTGGTGAACACACGACCCAACTTATGCTTTGCGGTGAACCAGTTGAGTCAAGCTATGGTTCAGCCTACCAAGCTGTTTTGGAAGGGAGCGAAGCATGTGCTGAGATACCTTAGAGGCACATCTTAGTTCGGATTGTGGTACGGACAGACAGAGGGAGTGAAGCTTCAGGGCTTCACAAATGCGGATTGGAAAGGGAGCCCATCAAACCGGAAGAGCACTTCTAGAGGAATCTTCAACCTTGGTTCAGCTGCAGTTTCCTAGTACAACAGGAAACAAAGATCAGTTGCACTTAGCTCAGCAGAGGCTGAATACATGGCTGCTAGTTAGGCTGCATGTGAGGCCATTTGGATGCAGAAGATTCTAGTGGAATTATTTGGTCAGAGGATGGATCCTACAGTGATCTTTTGCAATAACCAGAGTTGTATCAAACTCTCTGAGAATCCAGTTTTTCATGACAAGTCCAAGCACATAGATATCCAGTATCACCATATTTGAGATTGTGTGGTCAAGAGGATCATGTTGTTGTTGTATGTTTCAACCAAGGAACAGGATGCAGATATTTTGACTAACGCATTGTCAAAATGCAAGTTCGAGTTC